>PVIH01017417.1:0-41920 GCA_004025045.1 Sigmodon hispidus | reverse complement strand
GGGATGGAAAAAAAAAAATTCAGAGGGAAAGATGAACACAAAGAAAATATAGGTGTAGCAATCTTATTTGTATGTCTACCCTTGATAAGCCATGCTTATCATTCTTATCCTCTATATAGTTATTGTTAACTCTTCCACATTTTAAATTCTTTTTACTGTGTTTTTTTTTTAATAAATACAAAATAAAGGAAAAAAAAAACAAAAAAACAAAAAAGCCATTTCAATCTTCTGATTTGATATAAAATTAGTTTGATGATATCTTATGATATATTGTTTTAAAAAATAGCTATGTTGTTTCTAGCAACAAATCAATGGATAAAAAAATAAGTAGATACCCAGAACAATAAGTCAACAATTAACCAGATACTTCTGTGGTGGTTTGAATGTAATTCACCGCCATAAGCTCATACAGAGTGACACTATTAGTAGGTGTAGCTTTGATGGAGTTGGTGTGGCCTTGTTTGAGGAAGTGTGTCATTGTAAGGGTAGGCTTTGAGGTTTTCTATGTTCAAGATCCCATCCAGTGTCTCAGTCCACTCCCTATTGTCTTTTGATCAAGATGTAACCAACACTATGTCTTCCTGTATGCCACCATGCTCCCAGACATGATGATAATGGGCTGAATTTCTGAGCTATAAGTCAACCCCAATTAAATGTTTTCCTTATATGAGTTGCTGTGGTCATGATGACTCCTCACAGCAATAGACACACTAAGACTTTTTTTAAAACCAGTAGATATGTATATATCTATTGAAAACGTATTTTCAATTCAAACAAACCTAAAATATGTTTGCTAGAAGGCAATCAGTAAAGAACGCTGCATAGAAAGAAAGTGAAAAGAAAGGATTCACTCCTACGTACAGACACAGAGTCCTCTGTATGTTGGCCCTTTTAAGTTTTAGTTTAGTGTTTCAGAATTATAGTTAGTTTACCATTTGCAGCAGAGGAATTCTGTTCTAGGACTTCCTTATCTAAGATGCTAGGAAGAATCTGTATGAGCCAGCTCCCCAGAACAGATTTTTTTCCATCAACCATAGACATAAACTGGTAGTAACTATAACTGACATTGCAAAGGATTGGTGAAAGCTGAGGCACAAAGGGGCTCAATGTGGGGCACTCCTGTGTTCTTATATTGTCAGTGAATCAGCTAATTGAATTAGGAGTGAGTCCTCATAGCCAGTATAAAAATGACAACAAATACAAGCTGGGCTTTAAACTGAAATTGCCAACGCAAACCAAACCAAACCAAACCAAACCAAACCAAACCAAACCAAACCAAACCAAACCAAACCAAACCAAACCAAACCAAACCAAACCAAATCAAAACAAACCAAAACAAATCAAACTAAAACAAACCAAGCCAAAACAAAACAAAACAAAAAAACCTCTGGAAGTATGTATATAGTATACATGATTTTATTCCTGATTGGGGCCATTTTATTTCTTCTTGATTTTCTTTCCAATTCATTAAAATAATATGATATGAAAATACTCACATTTTTATCCTAAAACTTCATTTTCTGTGTCAAATGAAACAGTGATTGTGTAGCAGCAGATGAACCAATTACACAGCATATAAAAATAAGCTACTGTTTGCAATGCAAGACCATGAAGACTTTAAGTCCTCCTAAAAATAATATTCTGCCATAAACATACCCATATTCATATACATGCACAGAGAGCCCCAGGAAACATATTTTGGATTTTACAATAGGTTTAAAAATAGATGCATGTGACAATCAAACCAAATATTGACATCAATCAAGTGAAACCTCACCTGAATTCTTCATCTGGTATCCATTACACAATTAAAGTAGAAGAGGACATGGAGCATAGAAGGTTCATGGGAGGGGCGATAAACAGGAAAAGGAAGGATAAATAATGTAATTATGATACAAAAATGTCTTGAAAAATAGGTCATGAAAGCAACAAAATACTGACAGATGGGATTGTTTGAAAGGCATCAGAGACCCTTGGAGGTGGGGCTCAGTTGGGATTACGCTATTTAAGGGGTGAACCATCAAATGGTACCTATTGTGATCAGTCAGCTTTCCCTCACTCTGCCTCCTGAGCACTCTGAGTGGAATGAACCACTCTGTTCTCCACATGCTTCCCTTCACAATATTAAACCTCATTATGGCCCAGGAACAGTGGGATCAAAGAAATATGAAGGAAAGCTCCTAAAACAGGAACCAAAAACAAATATTTATTTTTTAGTAGTTTATATCAGGTATGCTCCTAACAGTACTGGATATAGAGACTAAAAGCTGGCAAACTCAGGTGAGTTGGTAACAAATACTTGAGCTAATCAACTTATCAAAAAGAAAAGTTTATTTTATTTACAAGTTTGGAGGTTTCAGTACATGATCAGTTGATTTTACAAGTGGTCTAGGGAAAGATTATGACAAGTAAGTGCTTATTGACCTCAGAGACAGGATGAGAAACAGGATAGAATGAGGGCCCACTACTTCGTTAAAAACATGTCTGCAACAACCTAAATCTTCCTGCTGGCTCTATTGTTTTTTTCATACCAAGCACAGTTCCTCTTCACTCTGATCCTTTTACTTACTCCCTGGATTTTCCCACCCCACATCCATCCACTCCTCGAAGAGAATATGGCCTCCCATGGAGAGTCAACAAAGTTTGGGATCTCAAGTTGAAGCATGACCAAGACCTCTCCCCTGCATCAAGACTGAGCAAGGTAATCCTCTATAGGAAATGGGCACCAAAAATTTAGTTCATGTACTAGGTCCTGCCAGAGGCCCCACAAACTGCTCAAGCCACACAAATGTCATCCTTATTCAGGGGGCCTAGTTCAGTCCCATGCAGGTTCCCCAGTTGTCAATTCAGAGTCCCTGGGCTCCCAGTAACTCAGGTCAGCTGCCTCTGTGGGTTTCCCCATCATGATCTTGCTCTCTTTGCTCATGTAATCCCTCCTCTCTCTCTTTGACTGGATTGGGAGTTCAGCCCAGAGTTTAGCTGCAGATCTCTACACCTGCTTCCATCAGTTGCTGGATTAAGGTTCTATGATTACTATTAGAATAGTCATTAATTTGATTACAGGGGAAGGCCAGTTCAGGTGCCTTTCCACTATTGCTTGGAGTTTTAGCTGGGGTCATGTTTGTGGATTCTCGGGTGTTTCCCTAGCGACAGGTTTCCCCCTAATCCCAAACTGGCTCCCTCTATCAAGGTATCTATTTTGTTGCTCTCCCTTTCTGTCCTTGTCCAAACTCAATCATCCCATTCCCACAAGTTCTCTTCCTGCCTCTCCTTACCTCCTCTCCACCATGGTCCCAATTTACTCAGAGATCTTATCTATTTCCCCTTCTCAGAGAGTTTCATGAATGTCTCTCAGAAAATCTTCTTGTTATCTTGGCTCCACTTTTTAATGATACCATCTCTGATTAATTGCACAAGTCTGGTGAACAAGGCTTTAATATACTGGTTTTTAGGGAACTTTTAAGTCACCAATTATAGAAGATGCCACTGTGATCAATCAGACAATTTACAAATGGTTCTTTCTGTGTGCATTATTCCTGGTTCACCTGCAAATCACAAAGTTAATCCAATTAGTGAAGATTGAGGAGTACAATAAATTAGACTTTTCTATACTGTGAACATTTTGCTTTTAAATTACTGGCAAAGTGAAACAAATACTCTTTAGATCACTTATATACTTTCTTCAAACCATAAAATGCAGTTCTGTGAAATAATTTTGATTTGTATTATATGTCCCAAGGTAATGTAAACTATTTTTGCATTTTCCTTAAGAAATATAAAATCAGTCAAACCGACATCCCAAATTAAAGGGACTGGAAATGGATTTCCTTAATAAACATTATTATTCCTGAGGGATGAGTTATTCCTTTGTGGACTCTTCCATACAAGCAGAGAAACATTGTAAGATTGGTAAACAGGGACTGGAAACAGTGAGTGTTGAATCGTTTTATGTTTGGCAAAGAAATATTTTTCAACAATTGATATTTAAAGGACAAATTGTATCCTGGGCCATATTTTATATCAACTTGACAATGACAAAGAGATAATCCCATTTCTTATAAATTATAGCAGAACATCATGTCAATGACACAATTGCATTCTTGAATACCCTCAGAATAACCAAAAAGGCTGAAGACATTTAAAACATTGCATTCAAATATAGATGTTATTTATAAATATTGTTTTTTTTTCCTTTTTGTTTACTTGTTTGTTTTGAGATGTTTCACCAAGTAGCTCAAGCTGGCCACCAATTCATTCTTTAAGGTGCTGAGATTGCAGGGATCAGTTACTATAACCAGATCCATATTTTTTGTTTAAGATTAGCTGGAATGGGTAAAATTCCCCAGAGAAATCTTTCCACGCCATCTCCAACCCTCTGGCTCTTCATTTCAGGAGGTCACTGTTTGCTCCCGGTGCAATAATTCAAGAGGACACAGCTCATGGTGAAAAGGCAGAGGAGGGTCTGGAGTGTGAACAACCTCTAGTGATTTAATCATAGTCATTAAAGAAAGCTGGATTGTGAACACTGCCGGCCACCAGCTGCAAATACAATAACTGAAATGTATTTCTCGAAACATATTGGCAATTTTACAGCAGCTAAAATGAATTCTAAGGAGAGCCTATTCATACAATACATTTTCTGAATTAAGTGTTGCATTCTATAGAGTGTAACTGCTGCTAGAGTTCTATTTTAACATTTTCTTTTGCTGAAAACACGCAAATAAATAAAATTACTTTTGATGTGCCCAATGGAAGCTTCATACATAGAGTAGACATCTCTCTTTACAATGTAAAATCTTAGTCTTCTGGAGGATGACCAAAATTTCTATATGTATATCTTTTTGCTAATGTCTCTAAACCTGTAATTATTTCTTTTTTTAAATTAATTTATTTATTTTATAAAATAGAGTCTTTTCATTCAAGTATTCCCTTGTTTCAACTCCCTTAATTCTCCCTGCTCCTCCTTGTCAGCCTTCAGCCTTGCTCCTCCCAATCCCTCCATCCCATCTCCAGAAAGGGCAAGAAGTCCCAAGGTGGATTAGCTCAGCATCCATTCCAAGCAAGCTCAATTTCCTCATCCCAGTATCAAGACTGGGTTAGGTGTTCCTCTGGAGGTAATAGGCTCCAAGGTGCCAGTCCATGCACAGAAGCTCAGTCTGAACTCTCCCCTTGAGGCTCCACATACTGCCCATGTCTGTTGACAGTTGCCTATCCTTGCAGGGCCTCGTTTCTTTTCCTGATGGTTCCCAGGTGGATGTTCTTGATTCAATGAGATCCTCAGAGCTCCAGCCAGCCATCACTGTGAGAATTTTTCTCATAGTCCCTATCCCCTGCTCATATAGAGTCTCCTCCCCTGCTATGAGCTGGACCAGGGACTCAGTCCAGTGCTCAGTTATGTATCCTTGCCTCTATCTCTATTCATTGTTGGATATAAGTTCTGTGATGGCACTTAGGGTAGTTATTCATTTGATTATGGTGGAGGTCCTGTTTAGGCAACACAATCCCTATTGGATGGAGACCTAGCCAGGAACATCCTGTGAGTTCTTGGAGGTTTCTTGTGGAGACTCTTTTTCCAACCCCACATTGGCTTCCTCTATTGAGATCTCCATCTCTTTTTTTCTCTCCCTCCTTGTTGTTCCTCTCACTCAACCGTCTCCTTCTCTGGTGATTTGTTCCCACCACTTCTTGGTTGCAACCTCTTATGCTCCCAATTAGCTAATGACATCGTCTTTATTTTGTCTTCCTGGGGGACTCCCTGGATGTTTTTCTTAAGTTCCTTCTGATCCCAAGCTGTTCAGTGGTTGTGGTTTGCACCTTGGGTTTCTTTGCTTTTTGTCTAAAGTCTACTAAACAATGAGTAAAGCTCCTGCTTATCTTTCTGCGTTTCTTTGAGTTAATCTTGTATCCTGCTACATTGCTGAAGGTGTTTATCAGCCTTAGAAGTTCCTTGGTAGAATTTTGTGGGTCACTTAGATATACAATCATATCATCTGCAAACAGAGACAGCTTTACTTTTTCTTTTCCAATTTGTATTGACTTTATCTCCTTTCATCCTCATTGCTTTAGCTAAAACTTCGAGAACTATATTAAATACATAAGGGGAGAGGGAATGGCCTTGTCTAGTTCCTGATTTTAGTGGGATTGCTTTGAGTTTTTCTCAATTTAGTTTGATGTTGGCTGTCGGCTTGTTGTTAATCGCCATTATTATATTTAGGCATTTTCCCTGTATTCCTGATCTCTCCAGGACTTTCATCATAAAGGAGTATTGGATTTTGTCAAAGGCTTTTTCAGCATCTAAGGAGATGATCATGTGGGATTTTTCCCCTTCAATTTGTTTATATGATGGATGACATTTACATTTTTTTTTGTATGTAGAAACATCCCTGCATTTCTGGGATGAAGCCTACTAAATTAGAATGGATGACTTTTTTATATGCTATTGTTTTCAGTTTGCCAAAATTTTGCTGCATATTTTTGCATCAATGTTTATGAGGAATATTGGTCTGTAATTCTCTTTCTTTGTTGCGTCTGTAAGAAGTTTTAGTATAATGGTGAATGCAGCTTCATAAAATGAGTTTGGCAGTGTTCCTTCAGTTTCTAATGTATGGAACAATTTGAGGAGTATTGGTATTACTTCTTTGAATGTATGATAGAAGTCTGCAGTGAAACCATCTGGTCTTGGGTTTTTTTATTGGGGAGACTTTTAATAACAGCTTCAATTTTCTTTGGGATTATAGGTCTGCTTAGGTCTTTAATCTGATCTTGATTTAATTTTGGTAATTGGTACCTGTCCAGAAAGCCATCCATTTCTTTTAGGTTTTCCATTTTTTGGTAGAGTATAGATTTTCATAGTATGACCTGATAATTCTCTAGATTTCCTGGGGGTCTGTTGTTATGTCTCCCTTTTCATTTCTGATTCTGTTAATTTGGATACTCTCTCTCTCTGCCTTAGGTTAGTTTGGATAAGGGCTTGTCTATCTTGTTGACTTTCTCAAAGAACCAACTCTTTGATTAATTGATTCTTTGAATTGTTCTCTTTGTTTCTATTGTACTGATTTCAGCTCTAAGTTTGATTATTTTTTATCATCTACTCCTTTCTTGGTGAGTTTGCTTTTAATTGTTTTAAAGCCTTCAGCTGTGCTTTGTGAACTCTTGTGTGGGCTTTGTTTTGGTTTTTTATACAGGCATCTAGTGCTATGAATTTTCCTTTTAACACTGCTTGCATTGTGTCCCATAATTTTGGGTGTGTTGTGAATTCATTTTTATTAAACTCTAGAAAATCTTTGAATTTTTTCTTAACTTCTTTCACCCAGAGGTGGGTCAATGTAGAGATGTTTACTTTCCATGAGTTTGTAGACTTTGTGTAATTTTTGTTGTTGTTGAATTCTAATTTTAGACTATAGTAGTCTGGTACAAGTGGTTATTCTCATTTTTGTTTTTGTATCTGTTGATATTTGCTTTATGACCAAGTATGTAGCCAATTTTAGGGAAAGTTCCATTGGATCCTGAGAAATATATATATTCCTTTGTGTTTGAGTGAAAGCTTCTGTAAATATCTATTAAGTCCTTTTAGGTCATAGCATCTGTTAGACCCCTTCTTTTTCTGTTGAGTCTCTGTTTGGTTGACCTATCCAAGGGTAAGAGTGGGGTATTGAAGTCTCCCACTATTAGAGTGTGTCGTTTTATATGGGGTTTAAGCTTTAGTAGTATTTCTTGTACATATGTAGTTGCCCTTAAATTGGGGTCATAAACATTCAGGATTGAGATCTCATCTTGGTTGATTTTTCCTGAAATGAATAAACAATAGCTGTCCTTGTCTCTTTTGGTTGATTTTAGTTTGAAATCTATTTTATTTGATATTAGGATGACTATACTGGCTTGTTTCTTGGGACCATTTGATTGAAAAGTTGTTTTCCAACCTTTTGCACTGAGCCTGTTTCTGTCTTTGAAGTTGAGATGAGTTTCTTGTAAGTAAGAGAAGGATGGATTCTGTTTTTGTATCCATTGTGTTAGGGTGTGTTTTTTAAAGGTGAATTTAGTCCATTGATATTAAGTGATATTAATGATCAATAATTGCTCCTCCTTCTCTTCCTCATCTTCTTTTTCTCTTCCAATTATTTGCAGGTTTGATCTTTTCATGTTGTCCCAAATTTCCTGGACATTTTGGGTTATGGCTTTTTGGTTTTAGTGTTTTCTTTGACTGATGTATCTATTTCTACTATTGTATCTTCCACTCTAGAGATTCTCTTTTCCATCTGTTGGATTCTGTTAGTTATGCTTGTATCTATAGTTCCAGTTTGATTCCTCAGATTTTCTATTTCTACCTTTGCCTCATTTTCTACCTTCTTTATTGCTTCTATTTCAATTTTTTAGTTCCTGGAATGTTTCTTTCATCTGTTGGTTTTCTTTTCTTGATTTTCTTCATTTTCTTTTAAAGATTTGTTAATCTCTTCCAATTTATTTTTGTATTTTCTTCTATTTTAGAGAATTTTTTTATATCCTCTTGTAAGGCTTCTATGATCTTCATAAAATTGTTTTTAAGGTTGTTTCCTTCTGTTTCTACTTCATTGCTCTGTTCAGGTCTTGGTGTTGTAGAACCATCAGCTTCTTTTGGCAGTGCTTTGTTGTTGTTTATATTGTTATGTGTATTCTTGCACTAGCACATGCCCATTGTGTCCTCTCTTCACTCTTAGTCAACTCTTAGTCAGCTTTTAGTCAGTTTTTGATCCAGGGCTAATGTATTATAAGACCTTAGCATGGCAATTGACTTAAGTTTACCAGTTTATTTTTTACACACACACACACACACACACACACACACACACACACATATATATATACACACACACCATGATACAATTCAGCATCAGGCAAATGAAAAAGGTTCACAATTTTTCTGATTATTCACTAAACTAGGAGATTGATCTAAAGTTTTTATTATTTTATATATTAATTTTCTAAAACAGTAAATTTCACTATGACATTTTTATGCAATTAAATTGTATGAGGCATTGCCTCCTATTTATTTTCTTTGTTTGAAAGTATTTATAAACCCTGATCTTCAGCTCCCTCAAATTCTTGTAGGTGGGTGGACTTAAAGTTATATGCCTCTGTTCATTTGGGTATTTCTGGTCATCATTACTGTCATGAACATAAACTCAAAAGGGGCTGTCACTAGATGTGGTGTTCTAGATCTTTATCCCAAGCAGGACAGAGAGGCAGGAAAATTACAATTTCCCAGTCAACTTGGTCTATATATTGAGGTCCAAGCTAGCCTAAACTAGATTTTAAGATTTTATCTAAGAAAAACAAAATAAAAACAACAGAAAAAAGGAAGGAAGTAGAGTTATAAATGAAAAGAAAAAGGAAAAAGAAGGAGCTGGGGCAGAGCTTCATTTGTAGAATGGTTGCTTTAGCATGCAGAATATCCTGGGTTCAAAGACATGCACTCATAATCTGGATGTAATGATGGAAGCCTGTGATCCTGGCATTGGGAATTTTAAGGCAAGAGGAACAGGAAGTCAATATTAGGCGATCCTGGGCTATAAGAACCCATCTCAAAAGTGGGGAATGTCATATAAAAGTAACAGTAAATATTCTCACTGCTCATCTTATTCTAATAGTTTTGAACAAAGGCCAAGTATATACTTCTTGGTATACCCAGCTATACTGTTTCTCCATCTGTTGCACTGATACCCATAACAGTTCAAAATATTTCAATGCCATATTGGTAACTACATTAGCATCATCTTCAGTTATTGACAAAGCCAAATTTTTAGTGTTGAATCATAAATTTATTCTTTAAATAATCTCAATATTTAGATTATATGAAACTAAGACAGGACTTTCAAACAGTTAAGTTTACATTTATCGTCACATGTACAATACTGTGACTATACTAAGCACTCAATATTTGATAATAAAACACAATCCAATTCTATAACACACTATAAACTTTGCTCAAGACTAAAACAGGGAGCTACAGAAAACTCTTTGTCTTAAGTACCATGACATTACATATAGAAACCAACTTTATAGTTTCAAAGGCGTTATACAACTAATGCATAGAAAATAAAATAATCTTGTTTGCATACCTGCTAACTTGTAAGAATTAATTGTTTTACATTGAAATTACTTTTGCTTCAAAATCATATAACCTCATCTGTTAAGCTTTACATTATTGCAAGTAACTTTAATGTTACATTTTATCTAGAAATCATGTTAATAAACAATTATTTTGATTTTTTTCCTTTACTATAAACCTATTTCACATGTCTGATAAAATGCTCTGTACAATATTACAAGGAAGCATTTAAGAATACGGAGATAAACAAAGGCTTACCCACATGCATACCTTCTTCTATGCATCAAAAAATATAATAACACAGTTCAGTGAGACAGCACATACTTGCAGTACTTTTATTGTGAAAAAAACATGAGTCCTGTTAATATATGTCTAAGAACATATCCAATAGAATATTTTAATAATACATATTTTTTATCAAATAATTGCTTTTCTTTTGAAGACTTTAAAGTTATATATTGCCTATGTTAGTATGACATAAATTGAGAAATAAATTAACAATGTGTCATGTCAAGAGACTTAAACACATACTTATCATACCATAGTTTTTCATTTTCACTATCTTTTTGAAAAGTAACAAAGCTTATATTAACAACAATTTTTCTCTGTCTTGCTTTTGTCATACAAAAATGTAAGGGTGAAGTCATTCTACAGAGCAGCAGCATGTCTTTAAACATTTACAACAGTAAGCAAGACTATGAATTACTTCAGAAAAATACAGAAGCTAGGACAGGCTTGCTTATCCTTAACTCCTAATTTAAAAGGAGTATATTATACATAATTGAATAAAGATCAAGTTACAATAGCATTGTGTTGTGTATACAGTTCTTTGCCATAAATATTATATGATACAAGTGAGTATTTACTATTGGAAAATAAGCATCAAATAACTAATAGTATAGTAGCATCCCAACAATGTTATTAAAAATATTAAGTAGCTTTGAAGCTAGCAATTTAGAAGCATATTATTTATTTATATTAATTGGAGAGTCCATCTGAATAGTGAAAAAGTTGATTTAGAGCATATTAACATATATTTGGTTTTATAATATGATAATTCAAACTATTTAACTACTATCAGAAATAATAGCAGGGATTTTGATGAATTTACATTAAGCACAGTTGTGATTCATTTATAATAACCATATTATTAAAATGCAAATGCATGCTTTGAAAGTCTAAAAGACAATGTGCATCTTAATAAGGTAGTTAAACATTTCTTCTTTAAATTTCAGGCATGCCATACATTCACTTCCATTCTTAAATAGGTAGTTACAACACTGACTATATAACTTTGTATGCAGTAGGGTTTAAATTAATAATATTTTAGGGCCTGTGAAATGGCTCAATGGATAAGGCTTCAAGGACTTGCAGACAGAATTGACTCCTGAAAATTGTCTTCTTACCCTTAATACACACACACACACACACACACATACACACACACACAATATAATTAAAGTATTTAAAAAAATAATGAGATTATATTGGCTAGTTAATAGCTATCCTTAACAGGTGTAGAACAATCTATTCATGGTCCTGAAACATATTTGATGAATTCTGTTGCTTCCAATGTAGGACAAAATTGTAACTTAACTTTCTGTGAAACTTAGAATTTACCTGGCATTTTATTATGCCGGTATAAAAACTCATAAGTATAAGACTCATCAAGGATACTTATTAATACTAAGGACCTCTTGAGGCAGGGTATCACTGTACCCTAACCTGCGTGGAACTAACTACGTAGACCAGGCTGATCAAATTCAGAAAATCTCCTTCCTTTTGTCCTTGGGTGTGAGATTAATGAAGTACAACACCTCACTGAGCATGCATTATTTTATCTTTGTGGCATGTAGATTACATTGTGTAATATGGGTTTTTGAGTCAGAAAAGTGGGTATGATTTTACATATAGTCTGATTTATTTGGAAAATAACCCCTCTATAGTAAATGTAACAGAAGGAAGTAATTTAGGGTGGTTGTTAATAATAAATAAATGAGTTGACACACATTGTATTTTTAGAATAATGATTTAAAATATCAACTATTTGGTAAGTTTAACTTGGTCTTAGTTCCAACATCAATTTCATAAAGCTTTCCCAAAGATTAATGCTTTTCTGAATTTTACTTTACTATATAATTTTTGTAGTTATTTTTTCTTCTAGAATTATTGACTTAATGTTATGTTTGGTGTATCCAGACTAGAATTCAGGTGGAACTAGATAAATTTTAGTGGAGAAACCATTCATTGTAATACTTGATATCAATGGATGAAGAATGTTTTGAAGAAAATTGATGTGGGATGTCTTTCTGTAAGCTGTGAATTATCATTGGATAATAAAGGGACTGTTTTGATAATAGCTCAGGCTCATTATCAGCAGCTCGTACAACTTAACCCACTCTATTCATCTACGTCTTGCCACATGGCTCGTGGCTTACCTGTGTTTCTTTACATCTTGTTCTCTTGGGTGGCAGTTTGTTCCTCTGTATCACTCCCCCCTCCTTCTTTATCTATTTTTGGATTTCACACCTGCCTATAAGCTGGTTTGTCATAGGTCAAAACAGTTCTCTTATCATCCACTGGTATTTCACAACATACAGAAACACATCCCACATCAGAAAATTATGGATAGTTAACAGTTATGTCTTAGAGGATTTTCCTGTGTCCATTTTCAGTCCTGTATTAAATTAGAAATATAACAGAAGGAGAGACCGGCCATCTTAGATTAGGACAGTTAGGACAGTTTAAAGAGGTTCTTATTCTAATGTCTAAAATATTAACCTTATCTTAAAAATCACAAATTTCTCTCTCTCTTTCTTCTGCCTTCTCTCCCTTCCTTCCTCCTTGTGATCTCTCATATTAAATCTCCTTAATCTGCTACAGTCCTTGCCACTTCTCAGGATTAGCCATGCTCAATTTGTCACAAAAGAACATAAACAATAAAGCATTGTGAAGCATTAGTTCTCAATCTCTTTACTTATGAGCCATAATCCCATTGGGGGTCATATATCAGATATCCTGCATATCAGATATTTACATTACAATTTACCACACTAGTAAAATTACAGTTATGAAGTAGTAACAAAAAAATTCTATGGTTGGGGTCACCGTGGTTATGTGATTAAAGGGTTTCAGCCTTAGGAAGGTTACAAACAGCTGCACTAATGTAGAAAAACATGAAAATAAAATGCAGACTAATTAATTATTTTATTATGCAACAATGACTTTTTGAGATAGTCTGTCTTCAATACAGCTAGTCACTGTGAAGTGTGCTTGTAAAAATAGTCCTTTTCTTCCTTAAGTCTCGTTTCTCTCAAGAGTATACTGTGGTAGGTTCAAGGACAACCTGGCTGCCTCTTCATGACCATCCAGAAGTTACTTGGGTAAGAAGGATATTTACAACATGAAATCATGGGCTCTTGATTTTTAGGTTCAATGATTCTCTCTATGGAGAAGGGTGGTCACTGGGAAGATGCTTAAAAAGGTACATTCTGAGTATAGGCTTTTGGTTGCCACTTCTGTATCAACCTTCTCCATTCAACACCAGAGCTTATACTACACTCAGAATGTGATGCAAATTATTTCTTCACTTTAGTATGCAAAGAACCATTTTTTAAGAACTCTTTTAAAATATTGATGCATAAGTTTAACCTATTCCCAGCCCTCATAGTGTCTAATGCAGTGAGTTATGTGGAACCTTAAAGCCCACATTTTGAGTGAGGTTTACTGGAGATTCTAATATGGTTGCTCTTCAGAAAATGCTTTAGTTTCTGCAATTAATAAAAAAGGCCTCTAACATCTGATAATAAAAGAATAACACAGGAATTATAGCTAGTCAAACTGCCAGCTATTACATGGCATTTGTCTTTCTTCCTCATATCTTAAAATTCTAGTACCACAGACTCCACAGTGACCACTTTCAATTATATGAGACATCCACTTTTTCCTGTGTCCATGAATAGATATGGTTTCTTAATTATGACAAAGAAAAGACAATGGAAGATGCTTTATTAGCTACATCATCACAAAGTTCCACCTACTATGTTCTCTGGTTTGTACTATCCGGGAAAAGCCCAGTCTTCTCATGTTTGTTAAGAAACACCTCCCTCTACTGGCACATTTACTAAAATTACTCCCACTTTCTGTTTTTGTACAAAGCATTAATTTTGAAGTTCAAAACCCCATATTTTTTTTTCCAAGATTCATTTCCAGTTTTTAAACTCACAGGTTGGGGAGCATCCCTCAGATGCTCAAAATGATAAAGCATTACTTGTGTGGCATTTGATTTTTTTCACTAGAATTAAATTGCAAGAAAATTGTTCCTCACTTTTGAATCAGGGATCAAAACCTCAAATTTTACGTTGAGACTGGATATCTAAGACTTTTGTCAGTTTGGCTCTGCACCTTTATATGTATTCCAAAAATAAATTGGCCTGAACTTTAATATCAGACTACCTGTGATTAGCCTCAGGATTGATGACAGCAATATTTTTTGTGTCTGCTATGACCTTAAGAAATTTTATAAAAGTTGAAATGAAGGTCTGGGTATCATGAAACACACCTGTAATCTCAGAGTTCGTGAGGGAGAGGCAGAAAGAACAGAAGTTCAAGGCCAGCATTAATTTTGAGGTGAGTTCAAGTCCTGAGCTACATGAGACACCATCTGAAAGGCATAAATAAATAAATAAGTAAATAAACAAACAAATAAATAAAACAAGAAAGAATAGGAAAAATTATTTGGATTTAATAAGTAAATATTTCATTTGTATCTATATATCAGCATCAGCATATGGTGCAAAGCCAGTCTAGAAATGTCTAAAATGGTTTTTACTTTTGGAAAATTGTCCTGTATCTACCAAAGCATAAATTTTTTATGATGCTTAGGTAGATGTAGATGTTCATCTTCCTCAATTTTCTATTTATTTCTTCCACTGTTATGCTACATATCTGTGTTCCCACATGTGTGCAGATACACACACTCTGCATGTGCTTCCTTCTAGCATCAAGAGATTGACTCTGGATGTTCCTCAATTTATGATTTGAGACAGGGTCACTCACTCAATGTTTCAACTAGATTGACATGCCAGAAAGCCCCAGTATGTACTGACTCCGACTGGGGATCCCTAAGGATTCAAGGTGTGATCTCAACAAACTGAATAAAGCAGCAAATAGGACACCCCATCATTCCTGCTGCTTTAACCCACAAATTAAAGAGCATTAAGAAAACATATTTATTTTGAAAGAATTTTTATAATATTTGAAAATAGATAAGCCTTAGTTAAAATTTGGTAGATATTACTTAAGAATATTCTGTTATTATATGTGATATATAATATACAAAGCTGTTTGAGGCCTTCAGGGATTGATAGAGGTGAGAAGCTACACTGAAACCTGGGAACCATTTCTAGTTAAACTGAATAAGAGGTTGTTGTTCACAACTTGTGTCTGTTACTGTGTCACTAATCTGTCCAAAATATTCACAGCTTTGGATTTAAATATTCTTTTTCTATACTGGCAAACTGGGGCACTTAAATCTTTATCTTTACAAATTAAGTTAAATTTTTAAAACTTTTGGTATAATTTTCACTGTTCACCTCTCCTTTGCCAGTTAAGTACTCAGGTGAGCCTTTTCTCACACTATTTATTACCTTCATCATTTGGCTACAATTTATTATTTCTTTGTGATCACTCATATTAGCCTCTCAGGCCTTTTGGGAAATGACAGGTCTGCATAGTATTTGCAGAATTTTTTCTCTTCACTTCCAGAATCTCATATCACATTAAGTACAAAGTAAATAATAGAAAAATATATGCATTTCACATGTACCTACCCTAGCTTTAAGGAATTCATTTAAATCTACTCTAAATTTGATTCAATGTATGACTAGTTAAAGCAATTAACACTGAACATGACGTTAGCTCTAGAAGGAACCCTATGCAGAAAAAATACTTCTGCTTGACCTCCTGTTGACCTTTTACTGATTATAACTTTCTTATTTTCTTCTCCTCCTGTCTTCTACGTTCTTCTACTACCAAGACACATTATTTACCAATATTTGTAAAAGAGTAAATTTGAAAAATAGCTGCATATACAACTGACTAGAAACTGAAAATCTTACTATGAGATTAAAAATCATAATAAGATTTGTATATAAATACTGTTTTGGAGTCCATTTATATTGTTGAGTGATTAATCTGGATAATTAACACATGGATTACTTCACATGGTTCCCATTTCTGTAGTTAAAGAACATTATCTATGTGCTGACCACTTTCCAGGAGCAAAGACACACATCTACAATCAAAGTACACAGAAGATGGATGTAGAAGGTAGTAGAATTAAAGACCAGCTTGGGCTACATTGTGAATTGCAGGTCAACATGGACTATAAAATGAGACCAAGTCATACAAATGAAATAAAACACAGATCTCGTGAAGTTGTTTCTTGTTCACAATTAAAATGTGGTATTCTTTGAACACTATCTCTTCAACACTAATTGCCAACCATTCAGGTCACCAGAAAAAAAAACATGTCACTATCAAATATCATAAACATTTTCAGATTCAGTAGATGGGTAACTTATATCATGTCTTCAAAGTCCACCTGGGTTAATGCAAAGTACAATTTTCAAATATTTATTCAATAAATCTGTTTACAAAGAAGGATTAGCAAATAAGTCAACAATTTATTTTCTGTTGTACTTATAAATTTAAATAGAGATCAAGGTGTAATTGTGTTTTATAATTTGAACTGGTATGATAAACCATTTGTTTGGTGAGAAATGGGTGGGTTTCTCTTTCTGAAAGGTGGAAACTCTCAC
Source organism: Sigmodon hispidus (assembly GCA_004025045.1). Lineage (NCBI taxonomy): Eukaryota > Metazoa > Chordata > Mammalia > Rodentia > Cricetidae > Sigmodon > Sigmodon hispidus. The sequence goes on along the minus strand of PVIH01017417.1, from coordinate 25,015 downwards.
CCTGAGTATCATCCTGACTAGTTCTTGGTAAATTTTCTGAGTGGGAATACTGAGAAAAAGTCAGTACTTAACCACTGACTGACTCTCAAGTGCATCTTTGTATAGCCACTAACACAGGCAACAAGCTTAAGTTAAAATTTACCTTATTAACAATGCTTGTTAGGAAAAAAAGCATTTACCTAGCTCAAAGTGGGATTTTACATGTACCATGCTTCTTTGAGATGTCTGTAACATGAGCAGCACAATTTGATGAAGAAGAAGCCTGAAGCACGGCATCAGAAAATCTGAAATAGTGTCTGTCTCCCACTACATTGGGTCATTTCATTTCTCTGGACCTGTTTTTCAGTCTGTGCCCAATGTTTTCTTAGCCTTTTTCTTGAAACTGACTATGTAAAATCAGGATGATAATCTCTTATCTATGCAAGCATCATAAAAAGCAATTCAGAGTGGTTGCAAACGTAGCTCAGTTGATGAACTTCTTTACTAACATTCACAAAACCCTGATACTGCATAAAGGTGTAGCAACACATTTCTGTAATTGCAGCACTTAGATAGTGGAGTCTGTGTGGCATGGGCTGTTGCCTAGGGCCATGATTATATCCATGGTCTTTGCTGAGGTCGAAGTCTTTGGTGTGTGATTCCACTAGAAATCATGTTGATGTCCATTGTCCATGTTACCACCAAGGGCCATGTGGATGGATGTTCCTGGTCTATGCTGCTGTCTGAAGCCATGTTGATGTCTGTGGGCTATGCTGCTGTCAAGGGCCATGATGATCTTTTCTATCTTTACTACCACTGGAGACCATGCAGAGGTGCATGGTCTGCACTTGGTACCTGAGGCTATGTGGATACCCATAGTCTGTACTGTCACCAGAAACCAGGGAGAAGACCATGATCCTTGGTGCCAATGACTAAAGAGAGCAAGGAAGCTCTTTTGCTTCAATGACTGCACAGTGCAGACTCACAGTTGAAAACGAGACATATAGAAGGCTACTGTGACACACACCCTCCCCCCTCCAAAGAAATAGTCTAGAAAGGAAGTTATTGAATAGACTCTTAAAAATTGTGATAGGGATACTGAAGTGTAGCTCTTCACAGTTGATGACTTCTGCCAGGGATGAAAAAAAAAAAACAAAAAACAAAAAACAAAAAAAAAACCCAAACAAACGAACAAAAAAAACACAAAACTTTTTCTTTTCTTCTTTTTTTTTCTTTTAAGGATATGACATGTTAAGGGCAAATATTCTCCAGTGAGTATATGAGTAACACAATTAAGGTTAGGTATATTTTGTCTTTCTTTTTTCTTTTTCTTAATGGGAGGAGGTCACAAGTGTTGGAGGGCATGCATGTGGGAGGACTGGAAAGTGATTGAGTATGACTGGGGTGCATTATTCCTAAATAATCAGTAACTATACTATATGGACAGACTCCAGCAGGTCCCATCACAAGAAAAGTTTCCTGATCCACAGACTCCAGCCAGCCACTCAGTCAGCCCAGTCTCTAGGTCTCAGCAACAGGGCACAAACCATGCCCCTAAACCTCATTATGGTTCCAGTTTCAGACCAGCAAACAGAACCCTTTTGGGAAGGCCTAACCAGTACCACCTCTCATTGTACTCGGTAGTCTACAAGCCCATTCTATCCCCAAAACCTATTTATTTCCTGGAGACCTCATATTCTCTGTGAGACACAGACTCCACAGGATCTGAATTTACCAAGAGCTCCAATTGTACCAAGAACATGTTATGGACTTTGAACAGCTCCCTGAAATATAGCCAACAATTGCACTGACTGGAAGAAGAGAATGGTAGATGACAGTGCAAGAAAATATTCAACAAGATAATAAAGAACAATATGGCACCACCATAATCTAGTGCTTCTATAACAGCAATACCAGAACATGCTGAAATAGAAGAAGCAGAAGAAAATAACCTTAAAAATAATCTTATGAAGATAATGAAAACCTGTAGTAATAAGTTTCTGGCCTGGACTAGCCCCAAGATCTGGACCAGCACTCCCAAAGTAACACACAGAAGTTTGTATTAATTTTATGCTGATTAGCCTATGGCTCTGGCATATTGGTGGCTAGCTCTTGCTCTTAAACTAACCCCTGATTCTTTTCTTGTTCAGCCATCTGGTGCAGTATCGTTTCTCAGCAGCATGCCAACTTCTTTCCCCTGTGTCTGCTGCCATCTCGTCTTATGTTTCACTGCTGTTTCTCTGGCATCTCTGGTCTTCCAGTTCCCAGAGTTTACTTACTCTGGTAGCCCCACCCACACTTGTTGTCTGCCTTTGGCCAATCAACATTTTTATTAAACCAGTAGACAGGACAGTTATTTACAATGTAACAAAACAGAGTCTCATTACAAAAAACTTTTTTTAAAAATAAAAAAAGTTTTCTAAAAAATAGAGGATAAGACAAAGTAATCAGTAAATCCCTTAGGCCAAGAAAAACCAAGAAGAAGCAATCGAACAGGTAAAGGGAATAGTTCAAGACTTGAAAATGGAAAAAGAAGTCATAAAGAAGACATAAACTGAATTAATGATAGAAAAGGAAAATCTGAGTAAATGAACAGGAACTACAGTTGCAGGCATAACCAACAGACTGCAAGAGATGGAAGAGAGGATTGTGGTGGAAATGCTCTCTGTGTGCTGTAAATAAAGGACTGGTTTGGCCTATGCACAGCACCATAGAAGTGGGTGGAGGATCAGAGCACAGGCAGGTAGAAGGAGGGTGAAGTTAGTCAGTCTCCATCCGACCCCTGAAGAAGACAGACATGTAAGAGATACAGGTGAGCTGTGGGCCACGTGGCAGACAGATTAATGGAAATGGGTTGAATTAAGATGAAAGAGCTAGCTAGTAATGTGCTTAAGACATGGGCCAAACAGTATAAAGTACATAAGTATCTGATTCATTTCTTTGGGGGATAAAAGCCTCCGCGGACCAGGTTCCAAACCTCCGGGCCCAAATGGCCCAGGAAAAACTTTTTACAACAGAGGATGGAAAATATAATAGAGAAAATAGATTCGCCAATCACAGAAAACAATAAAGTCAAAAAAAATCATAACACAAAATGTCCAGGAAATCTGGGATACTGTTTAAAACTGTAAACATAATAGGAATAGAATAAGGAGAATACCAGACCAAAGGTAAAGAAAATATATTCAACAAAATCATAGAAAAAAAATTTCTCAACCAAAAAAGGAAATGTATATAAAGATGTAAGAATCTTATAAAATACCAAATAGAGTGACACCTACACACACTAAAGTTCACTTATCACATAATAATCAAACCACTAAACATACAGAATAAAGAAAGAATATTAAGATCTACAAAGAAAAAACGTTCAAGTATCTTATAAAGCCAAACTCATCAGAATAAAACCTGTGCTGGGAGCCACAGAAATACAAAATAGGAACGCACTTGGCACCAACAAGGCTGACCCACCAGAGCCAAGGCCATGATGAAGGTAAAGCTAATGTCTCAAGGAGTATTGGTATTAATTGCCTTTGAATTTGTTAAACTGTTTTCTACAGAGGATTTCTTGTATGTGCATGCAGTTTTCCCCATTTGTTATTGCCTTGGAAATTAGTTCTCAGGAATCTTTAGCAGTATAATTGCTCATTTGTTGAGCACAACTTACTGCATGCATTTGAGGGCATATAGACTTTCTCCCCTATCTGTCAGTGAAAGCAGTCACATCCAGTAAACAGTACACATCCAGGGGGAGTCAGCCCTTGACAAAGTAACCCATTTGAAATTTTTCTCAGATATTCAAGGACAGCTATAGATAGAGAGATAACACAGTGAATTCACCACCCATACTGATAAGAGAGCTATCTGGAGCTAACTATCCCTAGACTTTTAACTCTCTGTACTTGCACCTGGATTCATTAACACAGGTTTAAGGAAAAAAAAAATAATTCATCACCTCCAAGTTGCAGGTATCAAAACAACTATTCTGAAGCATTAAGACCTGAGCGGTCAGGTACTGTTTCTTATGCAAATCAAACCTTTACAGATCCTTTTCCCAGGGAGGACTCCTTAGCAGAACTAAAGCTACAGCCTCTTCCCTCCATTGTTTACTTAGTCATCTAGCAAATGAGAGCACTCACTCCTTCCTAAGACACTGAGAATTTAAACCCTGCATTGCCTTGATGGGGAATATGCCTGAGGGAGTATACAAAATGATGCCTTCATCGTCATGCCAACAAAGATGTAATAAGAGGAATGGTTCCAAGTTTGTTTCCTGTAGAGATTCTCCCTCACCAATAGTCTCCTATCTTTCTGGACACCGAGAGAAAACCTTGTTGAAACTGGTTGCAAAAGGTTTTCGTTACACCTGACATCTCAATGAAGACTATGAAGGCCCTCAAGTCCTGAACAGACATTATGTAGAAACTAAGAGACCATGGATGCCAGACAGGATACTATACCCAACAAAACACTCAGTCACAGTAGACAGGGTAAACAAGACACTCCATGACATAACCAGATTTAAACAATACCTATCTAAAAGTCCAGCCCTACAGAAAGCACTAGAAGGAAAACTCCAACCTAAGGAAGTTAGGTGAACCCACAAAAAGAAAAGCAATAGATAGTCTCACAGCAGGAAATCCCAAAGAAGGAAAACACACACACATTACCACCAAGTAAAATAACAAGAATTAAAAATCGCTGGTAATTAATATCATTTAATATGAATGGACTCAGTTCTCCTATAAAATGACACAGGCTAACAGAATAGAAATGAAAACAGGATCCATCCTCTGCTACATACAGGAAATACACCTCAACTTCAAAGACAAATACTACCTCTGAGTATAGGGTTGGGAAAAGACTTTCCAATCAAATGGACTTAAGAAGCAAGCTGATGTAGCTATCCTAATATCAAACAAAATAGATTTCAAACTAAAATCAATCAGAAGAGATCAAGAAGAACATTGCATATTCATTTCAGGAAAAAAAATCCATCCAGATGAAGTCTGAACCCTTCATGAACATTTGTGCCCCTTGTACAAGGGTACCCACATATGTAAAAAATCATTACTAAAGTTTAAATCGTACCCCACACACTAGTAGTGGGACACCACAGCACCCACTCTCACCAGTGGGCAGGTCTATCAGGAAGAAACTTAACAGAGAAATAAGGGATCTCACAGATGTTATGACTCAAATGGACTTAGTAGATATATATATATATATATATATAGAACTTCCCACCCAAACATATACACAAAAAATACCTTTTTCTCAGCACCCCATGGAATTTTCTCTAAAATTATCACATACTCAGACATAAAACAAATATCAATAGATATAAACCAATGGAAATAACTCTTTGTATTCTATCAGACCGCCATGGCCTACAATTAGAGTTCAACAACAAAACAGAAGGCCTTTACACTTGTGGAGACTGAATAACTCTCAACTGAACTATCTCTAGGTCAAGGAAGAAATAAAGAAATTAAAGATTTCCTAGAATTAAATAAAAATGAATCCATAACACATCTAAACTTGCAAGACATAATGAAAGCAGTACTAAGAAGAAAGTTCATAGCACTTCGTGCTTACATAAAATTTTAGAGAAATCTTACACCAGCAACTTAACAATGTACCTAAAAACTCTAAAACAAGAAGAAACAACCTTACCCAGAGACATAACAACAGACACCCAGGAAATCCAGAGAATCATTAGGTTACACTCCAAAAACCTACGTTCCACAAAAATTGAAGATCTAAAAGAAATGAAGTCTTCTAAATAGTTATCACTTAGCAAATTTAATTCAAGATGAGATAAACAACTTAAATCGACCTATAACCCCAATGTCATGAGACATGATGCCCTCTACTGGCCTGCAGGCAAATCACTGTATACATAATAAACAAGCAAGCAAGCAAACAAACAGACAAATAAATAAAGTAGTCTATTAAAAAAAATTCAGTTGCTAATCCTGATATTAACTAACCTGAATTACAGATGTCTGTTTCAAATAAACATAGAAAGCCAGGGGAAAAAAATCAAAAGTGAAGATGCATTCTCTATGCACCTTGATTCTCTACTCTACTTATTCTGTTCATTGGATTTTAGTTATAATATCAGCCTGCAAACTGAGACAGTCTAGATATGAAGATGAGGATTGAGACTGAAATGCTCATTAAAATAAAATGATTTCTCAATCTAGCTGCATACCAAGTGAGTCTATAAAGCTTTTTCAATAATTTGAGAAACATGACTATTGATGAATCTACATTAATTTGTCAATACTAAATTTTTTCATATGTAATTTTCCCTTTCTTAAATTAAATCTGGCCCCTAAAGGCAACAGTATACTTTCACAAAGTGAATTTTTTGATGGGCTAAAATGATGAGGAAGGATGTCCACTTGCCTTCATGTTATTTCATGACTATTAACCATAATGCAGTCGTGGCTGATGTGAATGCTATATGGTAATGTTACAGAAAAAGATTAAAATAATACATGTGCCCATTAAAATTAGTCAACATATTTTAAAAGTCCTAGCCTCATATATTTGATAAATGAATTGGAATGATGGTGCTTTTCTACCTTGTTTCATGCATTTGGCGGCTCTCATATCTACTTCTATTTAGTGGTGACGTATAGCAGGACTTTCCACATCTCAGAAAGTAGGCATAAGAGATAACTATTTCAACTGACACATTATTAAGAAAACCAAAATTCTATCTGCTCTCTGGAACTACCCGCTTCTCTCCCAAAAACAACTCAAATGTGCTTTTTAAAGGCAGATGGGCCTGTCACCATGTCAGCAGGTAAAATCTGTCAGGTAAACTATAGCAAAATAAGTTTCTTTTGGAATTCCAATTATGAGATGACTTGACATGTGTATTCATGGGCGTCTTTGTAGTTTTATTTAGACATTAATTATTAAAGGAACTTATGAACTGAAAATACAAGGTGGTTTGTATTAAAGATATATTTCTTTTAAAGTTGATCACCAGTTAATTAGAACATTTTTTACATTTAGGTAATTAGCCATCTGAGACTACATTCTTAAGCTTGTAGAAATACATCTGAAATTTATTGTAGTTCCCAGATATGTGAACCATGATTGAGACAATAAAACAAAATCAATTTTCCTAGGTAAGTGCTTTCTCAGTAAATCTTAGTGAACACTTGGTGAATAAGCCAAATAAATAAATAAAATTGATGGCTTGGCTTGGGAAAGTCCAAATCAGATGCAACATTTACAATTTAATTTTTTCTGAAAACTTCTGTTCCATCTAGAACTGTGCCTAAAGAAAGGGTCTTTACATTAAAGTAGAGTAACAGTGGCCTTGCTGTCCTCCAGTGCTTCGGTCAGAATTACCAGCTAGGTCTGCTGATCTGTACTTAAGTGAGTTACCCAGGAATTACAGAATACTAATACTTCCTTATTTTACATTGAAATTTCAAAAGCTCTGCTATAGATTAAAACATTCCTCAATGGAACATTAATGAACAATTTTATAAATACACACTTTAATGGAATAGAGTAGTTAATGTTAAAACTTAAAATATTTGCTGAGTATAAAAAAAGTACATAATTGATAAATTAAACTTATTTCATCTTAAAATATAAATAAGAGTTTTGATACAACAAAATGATTATAAGAATGTAAAATAAATTCAACATTTAAGAACAGCAACAAAAAATATTTTTGAAATTAATATATTATTGTTATAAATAGCATTGTAAGTCAATTTTGTTGTAATGATTTTCATTTCAATTTATTATAAGGAGGCTATATTAATTTCTGAGTATTACTGTAACAAATTACTACAAATGCAGCAATAATTTGTTGTATTATAATTCAGGGAACAGCAAGTCTGATGGCACATCAGTTTCCCCTGGTTAAATCAACATGCCATAGTGCTGGCTTCAACTTTGTTAGCATCTGTTATCTATCTATATTCTCTGTCTTCCAAGTACATGATTACCCTGCCCATTTCCATATTACATATGTAGGCCACTTTGCCAGTTCATCCTTGAGATTCCTTTTGAATGCATTATTATGATTAAACACAGATCACCTAAAAGAATCTACCTTTGTCAAGATTCTTTCTTCCCATGAGTCCAAACCCATTTACCATATAAAATACTGTATTCATTAAATCCTCAGAGTATCCCTTTGAGGGACAGTTAAGCAGAATACCATAAAAGCTAATTAACAGAGTGGCTATTTTATGTGTGCTTTTGGGTCAGAGTTAAAATCAGATTAATGTGTAAAGGTCATATGTCTAATGTCTCAGAGATTTCCTGCTGCACATCTTGCTTCCTTTAGATGTCAGGGGTAGTTTTAAGTCTTCATCAATAGGGTTCCTGGTGATGAAAAGGGCTCATTCTATTTTTCTTTTCTTTTCTTTTTTTTTTTTAGCTCAAAATAATTGGGTTTTAACCAAAGTCAAACTGTGTGGCAGGAAAAAAATACCCACTTATCATAATCCATAAGATTTTCATTTGCATATAACAAAGTACTAGTCTCTAATAACTGAACAAGAAGAGAAACATATTCCTCATTTTAGCTAATGTTGTGAAACTTCCTAGTTATCTACAAACAAATACCACTGAAAAGTGTTAACACATAAACATTCTTTTAAGTGTTATTAAGCATGCATGCAATGAATTGCAACTCTAATTTTCTTTCATGTTTCTTTGATGAACTTACATCCGGTAAATTAGCCCATGGATTATAGCTCATTAGCATCCACAGAATGTTAACAAAAACTCTTAAAAGCAAGCAGCAGGTGCAGTTCTGTAAAGACCTTTGGGAAATGCAAGAATGGTCAGAACTGATGAATTAATTTTGATTTTCTTTTCACATGCCATGTGAAAACTAGACATGACATGTAGAGACCTCCTGGAATAATCACATACACAGTCACAGGGTGGTGGTAATGCTTTCCTCAAAGCACATGCAATCCATAACTGCACCTAGTGCATTATTTATAATTTGCCACACCATCTGAACTTAATCATATCTTTTAATGACCCAATGCTAATATATAATTCTCTCTCATAGTCTCTCAATGTGTGTTAAAATTCTGCTAATATATTTCCTTGATAATGGGAAACCAAAAACAGGATATCCCTTCTCCTTCCCACTTTGATAAAGGCTTAGGTTTTATCTAGACTGTCAAAATTGAAGTATTGAAAATTTGGATTAAACACACCATGACACCAATTACATTGCGGATGTAAATTTTTGTTTGGATGTTTCAATGGATAGAAAAATATAGTTGTAAATAATTATAGATTATGTATACTGTTAATCAAAAAGCAGTGACTGCTTAGGGCAGGCTAATGCATGAGATAGAGACAAAGCTCAGACCTACTTCAGAGCTGCTCCAATTGCGACTTACTGCTAGCCTAGGATAGTCATCAGAAAGAGTGACAGTAATTCTCTTGGACAGCCACAGAGGTAAAGATCTGGAAAGACAGGACGGCCCAGTAAAGTACCTAGCACCAGTCTTGTGTTTGTTTTGTAGGATGACTATTGAGGAAGTAGCATACTGATTTCTCCAAGGTGTCTTTTGACCTTCATTTTTTGTTGTTGTGAAGAGTATGTATGACACTACTATGTATATAATAATACACATATTATTTAAGTTTAAATAATAAACTTAAAAGGTAAAAATTTGAACTGATTATAAAATTTTCCAATACAATGACTGGATTTAATAGCAAGATAACAGCTAATGGGCTACATTTGGGATATATAATAAACATTACCACCACATCTGGTTTTTAGCTGCCTTGCGCTTTCCAGCATAGGTAACCTGGTCTTTTGCTCCCTTGAAGTAGGGTTCGCCAATGCCTTTGCTCTGTTGTTGAAATAGATAGTGGAAATGATTCTTTATCTTTCTCAGTGAAAAGCATTTGTAATCCTGTACACAAATCTTCAACCTGTTTTCTCTGCTGCCGCACAGGCAGTATACCAGTCCATGACACTCTTGAACTAGGTCTAAGTGTGAGGTCTGTTTTGGAGTACAGAAGAACACACAGAATAAGAAATGAATTGCTGACTTATATAAATCCATCAATCCCATTCTCTCTCTCTCTCTCTCTCTCTCTCTCTCTCCTCTCTCTCTCTTTCTCTCTCTCTCTCTCTCTCTCTCTATATATATATATATATATATATATATATATATATATATATATATATATATGTCAGTCTTTTAACCTCAAAGTAGCTTATCCTACTGTCTTGATTGAGAGAGACTCAAAGACCTCTTCATACGTTTTGATTTCCCAAATGTTGCTAGCCTAAGGTTTAGACACATAGAGGAAAGGCAAAAATACAATAAACTAAAATGCATAGGACCTCTGAGTGACGTGCAGGCCGCTACTGCAAAGAAACAAAGCTATATACTTGTTTTTATCTCTTCTCAGTTCTGAACTGAGTTTTTCAAATTCACGACTAAGTGCCTCATGCAACCTCCTTCAGCTTGTTAAAGCATTCCTGAGCTGTCCACAGAAAGCCATACCGAGTATCCTTGCCAACCAAGTACCTTACTGAAGGCCTGACTGACTGATCACTACATAAATTAGTTGGATTTTAACTAATTTATTTCATGCCAAAGCACATCCTTTTAATTGACAAGAATTTCTATTTAGGCTGACTGAAGCTCCCCAGGAATTTGCTTCAGCTTATAGAGAGATACTTATGAAAATCACCATAATGAGTAAATAATTACCTGTTGCTAAAACCTGCTCTTTTGGACTATTTGAAAGATACCACATGGGATGAACCTTCTTCTGAATAAATCACAAGGCATCTTTGTGTGTCAGTTGTGGTGTAATGTACCTGGGCAGGAATGGCTTTGATTGTTATTAGCATCATTAACATTTTAGTAATCTGTACTTCACTTTACAGACTAGTTATTCAACAAAGCTTTTCTAATGTGTAAACTGTTAAATCCCAGTTTAATTGAGTTACAATATTCATTATTATTCTCTTCTAATGGATTTTAGATTCAAAAATATCAAACTTGGAACTTTATAAATCTATAAACCTGATTATTTTTTACTTCATCATTTTCACATATTTCTGCTTCTGCAGAAGCCAAGAGAAAAACAGACATGAGGCATTTCCACGGAATCACCACTGCTTCTTTCTGTGTTGGTCTGAGATATCTAAATGCGAATAATAAGTCAGGATAAAATTATTTTCTTTGTAATGACTTCCAAAGTATTCCATTTTAATGCAAATACACATGCACATTTAGATGAGACTATTGAAATTGAAGCTGGAAGCAAAAACCAAAGCAAGTTTAACTACTGACTAGTTATTTATTTTTTTTGTCCTTTGCCAAGAAAACATATATGTAAATTTTTAAGCAACAAATAAATGCAAGAAGTCAAAGGTCATTGGCTTTTTGTGGACTGCAAGGTTGAGCTGGTTTGTAGAATTGGGGTCATTAGCATTGAGTTTCTTTTGAAGGATCTCAGGTCTGACCCTATATGTCACTGTGACATGCTCTAATGTCCCGACATGCTCATTACTGCAGCAGCTATGTCCAAGTTAAAGGAGACATCCTGCTGTGCTGAAGTCTCTGGCAATAGCAAAAGCTGTCTTTTGTAGAGGTAATTATTTTATACACAGTTTCCTTAAGTGGCTACATATCACACCTTCACTACACCTTCTCTTACTTGAGTCAACCTTTAGTTTTACAGAACATCTAATATCAAAGTTATATTAATATTCCTCATTCAACGTAATAAAAAAGAAGCCAGCTGAGCCAAGAAAAATATGTGAGAAAAAAATTTACAACTCAAAACTGAAGAAAATAAGCAAACTATCAAAATAAATTTATAAAACTTGCAAAAATAGGAAAACAATCAATAACAATTACTTGTCAAATGTCTTCTACTTGGAAACATTCTAAGAAGTTTCATGGGAATTAACTCATTTAATTATCATAAAAATGTCAATAAATAAGCATGGAAAATATTTTCTTCCTGTACCTGCTGATTTAAAAAATAGATAAAGACGGTTGAGTATTATGTCCATTAAGCAGAGCAATAGTATTGGTTCTTCCAAAGGAACTATCATCTGTTTAGCCACAGGTTCCTGACCCTACTGAAGTGACAGGGTTTCATTTCTAGCCAAGTAGCTATTGGTAGCTCACAGAGGGTGTGACCCTGAAGGATGACCAACCCGAACCACAGTGAAAGCCATACATTCAACAGTGCATGGGCAGCACAAATTGTACTTGACAGAAAAGAAACAAACAACAACAACAAAAACCAACAAACAACAAAACCTGAATAGGTCACAAATTTGGGTTAATAGTGAAAGGAGAATGCGGGAGCTCCAGGAGAGAATAAACCTGACCAACATGTATGAACTTCTCAAGGAAGTAATCAAAATAGACAATAGATACACAGATCTATTGTAAGAAAAATAGGTAAGGATACACATAAAATAATACATATAAAGGATATCCCATAAAAATGACACAAAGAAACATAAGATGTCTTTTTTGGCATTAAGAGCTATTTCAGTAAATTTATTGGAATGCAGAAGTTATTGGGCTTGATTTCAACAGAAATATGGATAGAATTAGATATCTTGAAAGGACACAGAAGTAAATTTGATGAATTCTTAATGGTCAAATCTGCGAAATTTAAACAGCAAAATATAGAATAATTACAAAGGTTCATAAGCCACTGGATAGAATAAACACTGATAGTCCATAATGAAACAAACAAACAACTGACTTTTAAATAATGGAGACAATAACTGTTATTCTTTTACATATAACTTAGTTAATGTCATTGAGAAAAATTAGAAAATTGAAATTAACCTTTGAACAAATTACAAAGGCAATATTAGTTGTAGTAAATCTCTGACAGATGCCAAAATTAGGGGATAATATTTTAACAGGATATTTACATAACACCCAAGGGTCTTTTTATAATGATATCTTATAATGATAGGCCAAGAGAAAGGTTGAATTTTTTTTTGGTAGGAACATCTAGAAGACACAACCATATCCATTCAACTGAGGTTAACATCAGGGTTCAGAATTAATTTTAGAATATAAAATCAATATATCTTCTACCCATGATATGTACATGAGTGGTACTTACTTTTTCAGTTAGATTTTAAGTTTTTTCCTTTCTAATTTTATATTATCATCAAAAATATTTGTCCTATATGTTTGAGCCAAGGATAATAAATGCCATATGATTGGAAATAAGATCAGAAACGAGATAGAGGATAAAGTATAATGATGTCCACAGTGAGTTACTAGTACTTAGTAAAAAATACTGACCCTAAAACTTCACTGCAACATCCAATGGCCCATAGATACCACTGATAACCTCATGGGTAACTTGTGATCTTTTTATGTTAAATACAGTATTGACTTTCTCTTAAGACATCAGATTTTAATATTTGTTTAATTTTAATTTTTAATCAAATTTTATCAGAGACTTGCCAGGCATATGTTATAAGACATATATACGTGTGTGTACATATATGTATATGTGTGTGTATATATAGATATGTGTGTTTGTGTGTGTAAATATACATACACATAATATATATATATAATATTGATGAATAGGACACTTCTGTGTTTATTCAATTATAATTTAGTGCCTGTGATATAAAGAGGAAACATAATAAAACAAAATAATCATAATATAAGCAATGTAAATCCTACTTTGAACAGTTATAAGCATTTCTGGAGATTTCAAGGAAGGGAAGAACCCATGATGAGTTTGTCATCCATATCCACAGATCATTCATTAAACTCTCTATGCATATTTGTCATTTTATATACAGACATCAGGACAGAGGTGTAACTTGAGAAATTGGCTTTGAATTGTGGAGAAGATTTTGCCAGAGAAGGATAGAGCATATCCTAAAGGAATGAGATGGAATCCTTGGTGAATACAGTTAGTGGTTACATTGTAAGCAGATAAGTCTTCTTGTGGGAAAGACTTCATGATAAAGCTGCAAGGCTTTTGTTAAAACACATTAATGTGACCCTTAATTTGCCAAGCAATTGGGTGTCTATGAAGACTAAGAATAATGTTATTGTTTTCTTTTGCTACACTCTGGCAGAGAACATGGTACCTGTGAAAGTGTGTGGGCTACAGCTCTCTCACCAAGCTGACAAGGCAGTGGATGGAGTCTAGAGTTAAAGTACTACAGAGTATCATGTTTCATATAATTAACACCAGCTTAGGAAATCTGCACAGAATTCACCATGACCACAATACAAAGCAGTAGCAGTACAAGCACAGTCATGAAAGAAAACTGCAATAGACACATCTCATGCACCGGAGCTCACAGAGAATGGAAGGCAGTGTAAATCAAAGCAGGGCTTCCTGGAGGCCAGCAATCACATCTATCACCTTGCAAATAAGCTATTTAAGCTACATTTACCTGTTCCTTGAATTGAAAAAGTCATAACTTATGGTTATATGAACAGGGCTTAGAATGTAAGGAATTCCTCTAAAGGCCCCTTTAGGGAGAGATTGAAACTAAAGTAATTACCACAGCCTCTCCATGGGTTAAAATGTACAATTACACATCATTGCTCTCTTCCCTTTGTTTGTGAGACAAAAATATTTTGAAAAACTAAAGAAGAATTTTATCAACATTATAGTTTAGAGGTTCAGGGATTAATATTTTTTTATTGCCTCTTAGGCAACATTTGCTCTCACATGGGAGGGGTGCATTGTTGTTAAGCAGAGTAAGCTGGGCAGCTTTCCTTCTGATAGGGCTCATCAAAAAGGATCCAACACTCCCTCTTTGGGGCTTCTAAACTAATGACGTCTTGAAGGAGATAAAAAGCCTCCTTGTGAAGCCAAGATTTCCAAATTACTCAGAAAAGCTTATTGCAATAAGGCACAAGTCTAACAGGCTAGAATAAAACAAGACTGAGAGTCGTGTGAAAACATCATGGTCAGAAGCATTTCAAGAGAGGCATGTTATCTGAAAATTGATGTATGCCTTAGTTGGAAGTCAGTGGTGTTTCTTTAAACACCACGAATAAGCTTTTGCTTGTTTTTCCTAGTTTAGAAAATTAATCTTCATAGAGACACAAGATTTGAAAGGGAAGAATGTCTTTAGACATTATACGGCAGAGAAACAATTTTATATAAAGATGCAGTTGATTTTCATAGAGACAGGGAAGACTCCCTGCTTGGATTTATAGCTTTCTATCCAGCTGGCTATTTGGCCAGATTTATAATGGCCATGAACAGACATGAACTATGGCCTTGTCAGCTAATGGACACACTGTAGAGTTGGAACCTTCTTTCTCTCCAACATCATTTTATAGCAGGTCTCTTCCTTGACTTCTCTGTCTTTTCCCATTTGTACAGAATTCCACTGAAAGGTTGTCTGCTATGCCAAAGCATTGATGTGACAGTTTCTGATTTTCTCCCCCCCCCAGAAAAATACTTTCTCACCTTCCAAACTGCTTCTCTAACCCAGAAAATGTTTTTCTGTCAGTCTTATTAGTTTTAATCAGTTTTTAGATCTCTCTCTCTTTCACACACACACACACATACACTTTTACTCATATTCTCCCATTTTTAACAAAGAAATGTCATTTGTACTGCTTCCTCCAACTGGATTTTGTCAGCACTGTGGATGGAACTTAAGACTTCAAGCATGGGTAGCAAGCATTTTACCACTGATCTATCCCCGCTCCCATTTTCTCTCCATAATCAAATTTTTATTTTTCAATATCTGTGCTGAGCTTCATGTTACATAAGGCTTTTCCAAATCAAACTGTCTCTGAATTTTCCACTCTGTCCCCCAAGCCATACTTTTCTATTAAGCTTCCAGTTACATATTTTAAGCAATGTGGAAACTGTGCAACTAAAATAGAATTTGAAGTCATGTTGGTGCAGATCAATCTACCATATGTTCTGGAAAGAAAAATGTCAGATTTGTTTCAGTTTTTAAAGTCCAGCATATTAGCTCAAATGTTCCCCTACTAGCAGGAGCCCCACAGCAGGAAGCCTCCAGACTCCGCAAGCCAGGTTGCATGGTGACGCACTAAGAGCTGACTGCCTCAGGGTGCTATGTCTCTTATTAGTCACAAACTATGCCTTCACTTTTTTTCTCCTCTTTATGCTTTACAGTTTAAGTAGGTGGTTTATTTCCACTAATACAAACTGATGGTAAACTTTCAAGAGAAAAAAATGTCCCAAAGGAAGAACAAACAGGATGAATATCTATAATCCATGAATAGATTTTTAAAATATTTTTTATTTTGTCTAAATGTTCTAGCAGCCATCCCTTACTAAGATATCTATGACAATTTAGCTATCTCTGGAATACATTCAGTGTCTCTGTGCCAAAAAGTACAGCTGCTCTCTTCAAATGCAACATTTAAAAACTCTGTCAGCTCAGGGATATTGACTATTAATCAGATGAGGAAGGGGTGTTGTAAAATTTCTGGATAGCTCTTCATCATTCCAAAAAATGGTAACTGACAACTTTTTAGAATGGAAATAGTAATAAAGAAGATGAGCTGTAGTGAGCTCCACCTGGTACAGCAGAACTTTGTGAAATGGAACCAACAAATAGGTAAAAATGGAAGAAAAGCACTAAAAATCTAGTTCCAGTTGTTAGGATGTATTTGTTCTAACTATGCCGAAGTGTGCCCATTGTCTGAGCTCCTGGAGAAAGGGGGTATTTCTCTCTCATCTTGCATTTTCTGCACTAAAGAGAACAGAACCCAGGGCACAGCAAGTGCAGGGAAGCAGTTATTGGATTCCAGGATGAATGAATTCATGAATATATATGCTTTATTAGTAGCTACTCTGCCATTCTCTGTTATTATTGGGCCAAGAAGAAATGTTAAGAAATAAGCATTATTTTGCCAACATATAGTTAAGTGGGCATGAACTATTTAACCTCTTTGAGCCTTGGCTTATTGATGGCTAAAATAAAAGAAGGGCCTTTCTTGCCTGTTCCAAAGGGATGTTTAGGGATTTGAATGTGTCTTTTCAGATGCATCTCACAAACACTAAAGTGCGATAAAATATAATGTAATATTTTAATACAGTGAAATATGACAAACATTAAATGTATACCCAGTTTGCTGACCTGATTTAAAAAAATGGTAAGTAGATAAAAAACAGAACGCATAAGTTTTTTTCAAAGGCTGTCTCCTGGGATTATCATGTGGAGCTATACTTTCACAACAGCCAAATTATGCAGAAATTTAAAGGTGCAGAGCATTTACTGTAGAAAAAAATGTGACTGAAAGGCATGGTGCTAATTTTGATCAGCTTTTAGTACTTACAAATGGTTTTCCAGGGTATGAGGACCAGGGAATGGCTTTGTACACAGCCACTGCCCTCCATTCTCTTTTTAGTAAGTTTTTTCCCCCACACATGCATTTACTATTTGGTGAAAAATTAATTTTACAAAGATTATGAATTTAGAAAATTTTTAGTATAGCTACTGCCAACATATAGTGGGCAAAAATTATCTTATTTTCCTTTTGAATATTGTGATAATGATTTATCACCAATAACACGTCTCCCTTTAGTAGAGACAACCTTTCTACACAAGACATGCTTCCATTCTCTTTTCAGTTTTAAAGTAATGTTTGAAAAAGCACATGAACAAGTATTGACCAAATTCTAATTAGTATATAATGATACCGCAGAGCTAGATATTGAATAAAATCTGGAATATAAGAGAGAGAAAACAGACTACAGTCAATTTTCACCCAGTTAACTTCTCAGACTGAATAGGGTAAATGCTATCTTCAAGAGTCCTCTGCCTGGCCCATCACTCCTACAGTATACCTGAATATCTACTTCCTTTCACCTTGAATACCTTCCTCACCCAGATATTTCACTTCTGGGTTCAACCTTGCATCATAATCCTACAGTTAGGATTAAAGGTGTGAGCTACTACTGTTTGATTTTTAGGCTTTGAACTCACAGAAATACAGAAAGATCTCTGCTTCCTGAGTGATGGGATTAATGGCATGGGTCTCCAATTTCTGACCTTCATGGCTTGACTGTGGGTGATTCTGTTCTCTGATATTCCAGGTTAATTTATCACATATCCCCTTTGTGTTAAAATAAAAAGGTTATAACTAGCACTAAAACTATATACAATAGGTATAATAATTATATTCAATATATACAAGCTATGTACATGACTAATATCCAGTCCATTAATAATTGACAATGAAAGTATTGCAATATTTACCTTATTTTGCTGAGTCCAAAGAATTGTACCCAGTTCACTTTCTATCTAAGTTGTGTTACTAATTGAACACTATCTCTTGATGTCTCTCAAACTTATTTACATTAACCCCTTAGTGAGTTTTTTCTTTTTTCTAAAACTGTCACTAGAAAACTATAACTATCTCATCTTCAAATCCCTCAGGGACCTAAGAAGGTAATGATATTAACTAAGTAGTTAATATTCTGTCCCATATTAGGTAACTCTTCTGATATGATACAGAGAAATTGCATTTTCTTTTAACAAGTATGCTTGGGTTTAGAGAAGGAGAGAGCCATACTATAACTCCAAAGGCAGCTTTAATTTATAATTACACTGTGGTGTCACCTTTTCTTACAAATAAAGAGACATAAATGTTAAGCAGTGAGACTTTACCCTGTGGAGTATATTGATACCAACAGGTTCAATATTCCTTTGCTGGTAAACTTTTTTTCTAGATAGCGTTCCCTTATGCTTTAGATGTCTAAATGTCCAAGGTCTTTTGAGTTCATAAGATAGGCATTTATGGTTTTCTATAAAGACAACAACAAAGCCCTGCTCCAACACTTGAGTTTTTCCTACAACTTAAAGAAGGCACATGGGTGAATGAGCCATCATTTCTTTATCATGACTTTCTCTGGTTTAAATTGAGTCTTTATTAATTCTAATGGTATCCGTAGCTTTTTTTTTTTTTTTTTAACATGAGGAAACAAAAGTGAAACCCCTCCCCCAATGCAGTACATATTCTGGTTTCCATTCTGAGGTCAACACATATTTTTTTCTTCTATAGTGCAGTTCCTTTCAGTAGCTGTTGTTCCTTTCCATTATTATTCAGAAAACTCAAATTTATAAAGCATTATGTAGTGTATTTCTAGGGGTCTTTGTCACTACCATATGTTTATTTAACATATCTTTTAGAGTTCTATTTGGTCTCTCTAGGACTGCTTGCCTTGTAGGATTGTGTGGTATACCTGTAATATATTTTATATTATGATGAATAAAAATTGTTTTATTTTACTAAAGACATGTGCCAGAGCATTGTCAGTCTTAATTTGTAAAAGTATTCCCTGGATAACCATAACTTTTAGCAAATGTGTGATTGCAGAATTCGTCTATCCTAATTCAAAGCAGTTGTCCATTGAAATCCTGAAAACTTTTCTATTGTATGATGTACATATCTTCCTTTTCCAAATTCTGTAATATAAAACACATCTACCTGCCAACTTTTATTTCTATGTTTACCTTTATGATTACTTCCTGGTGGTAATAAAGTTTGGTTATAGAAGGAATAGGTGGAACATCTTTTTACAATTTGTTTGGCTTGTTGCTAAGTGATGGAAAATTCTCTTTTAAACCATGGTTACTGATGTGATTTTTTTTTATGAAACTTTGAGGCCTCTAGCACATTTCTAATTAGTAATTAATCAATTTCATCATTACTTTTTGCTAGAGGGCCTAGCAGACCTGTATGGGATCGAATGTGTGTTACATAAAAGGGATGACTCCTATTTCTGATTATTTCTTGTAACAGAAAAAAATAATGAAGTTAGTTCTGACTCATCATTAATAAAATTGGCAGTTTTAATGAGTAAAATACTCTTTCTGAATACTGAGAGTCAGTGGTTATGTTAAGAGGTTCTCTAAAATCCATTAACACCATCATAATAGCATATAATTCTGACTTTTGAACAGAATTATAAGGGTTTTGAACCATTTTACTTTTATTTTCTAATTTGGAACCTGTCTTTCCTAATATGTTTGCATAAATATAAAATGTAGGGGTTCCAGAAATTGGTGTATCCCATATAACATTAGGAAGAATCCAGTTAGTTCTCTTTAGAAATTCAATTCTTTTGCTTTGAGAATATCTATTGTTAATCCCTCCCAAAAAATTACTGGAAGCTCTTTGCCAAGGTTCACTTTCTGCCCATAATTGGTCAATTTCTTCATCAGTCAAAGGTAACACAATTTCTGCTGGGTCTATTCCTATCAATTGACAAGGTCTTAATTTTCCTTTAAAAATCAAATCAGAATTCTTTTTCATATATGTCTTTAATTTCTTACTTGGTTTATGTGGTAGACATATCTATTCCAATATAATATCTTCCCTCTGCATTAAGATTCCATCATGAGAATGTTTAGAGAGTAAAATAATCACAATGCAATTAAGGTCTGGATACATATGATCCACATGTACATCCTATAATTTCTTTTCCACCAAAGCCAATACTCTCTCAGCTCTAGCTGATAATTCTCTTCCATTACTTAAGTCCTTGTCACTATTCAAGGTTTTGATCAAATTATCCATTTCACCATTTTTATTTCAATAGTGGTCCATAAATTAGAAATGTCTCTGAACATACTTTGGAAATCATTAAGAGTTCACAATCTGTCTCTACTGATTTGTACCTGTTGAGGTCTAATTTTTGTAGACCTATTTTATATCCTAAATAATTAATGGGAACTCCTCTTTGTATTTTTTTCAAGAGCAATTTGTAATCCTCAAAGCAGGCATTTTTTTTTACTTCTTCATACATTCTTTCTAATGTATCTATATTTGAATCAGTCAATAAGATAAACCTAACAATGCATATAGGTCTACATTCCTCCCCACATTTTAAACTTATTTTAATTAGAAAATTTTATTTCTTTTTAATTTTCAGCTGAAATTTTACCTAATAGGTGCCATGTGTTTCCATCAACTCCTTAGAGCCTGGGACATTTCCTATACCACTAGCTGCACATACCAAGTACAAGGACAAGAATATGAAGGCAATGCCACAGGAAGAGAGTTAATTCTTTAACACAGTAAATAGCTCATTTGTGACAAATTGGATTCATTCTCTGTAACTTCCATCTCTGACCCTCATGGCTGCTATACCAGACCATGTGTGATTCTTCAGTGCTGTCATATTCTCACAAACCTCACTCTCTTTGAGAACGGTTTCCTCTTCACACAGTGTCTACTCATTAGTCACTTGATAAACTTCTCAGCCTCAGAATCCCAGGGTGAGATGTCCTATTCTTTAGACCCTAATCACAGTACCAAGAGTAACACACAGCTCTGTATTCCCTGAGGCTATGCATGTTTCCAGCAATCTTTGTGACTGACTTACTATGTCCTTGTCAAACTCCTAACCCCCACCCCCATCCCATAGGGTTTGTTGTAACTCAGCATTTTAGTGTCCAGTAGTGTCTTAAAGTTGATTAATTAACTTAACCAAAATAGTATGAAAAATGATAATTATATAATGTGAGTGCTCTTGTTAAAGAAATCTTTTCAATTGTCTTACTTTTATTATAAAAAGAAATGTTTAATATGATTGCTAGTTACCATCTTTTAAATACTATAGGACCTTAAATCAAGTCTTTGGTTTTACAATGCAAAGTTTAGGTTTTAGGTCATTAAACAACAATTTAAAGCAACTAAACAGATTTCGTTCTTTCTAAATAATGTCATGATTATATCAA
Organism: Sigmodon hispidus; assembly: GCA_004025045.1. NCBI lineage: Eukaryota > Metazoa > Chordata > Mammalia > Rodentia > Cricetidae > Sigmodon > Sigmodon hispidus. Next base: position 3,300 of record PVIH01017417.1, on the reverse strand, counting down.
CCAAGGTAAAGAGCTATCTTTTCATATATTAAAAATAAATTTTCGATTTAAAAGTATCATTTTGTGAACACTTATTCTTTTGTTGGGCTATTTCAAAGAAGTGAATAATTATAAAGTCTAAGAGATGTTTACAATGAAAATAAGCATTTGAATTCTAATATGATTGGGTAATGGTTTATTTCAAAAACTCCCAATTTTCACAATGAAAAAATTGACTGTTTTAACATGCATTGAAATTGTAGTCATTGTAACCTCAACTTGTATTTCAGGCAGTTAATTGCTTTTAATGTACCTTAGAGGTGGGTATAAATTATAATTTCAAGTACTTATTTTAGATGACATTTGTCCCTTAAAAAACAGAATAGATAAGATGTTTATTTGAACATTTTATTTGTCCACCATATAATGTTAGCATAGCAGTGTCTCTACAAAATGCTTCACTTGCATCTAATTCTTTTTTGCATCATGAATTCTGTTAAAATTTGTTTACAATTCCACCATGCCAAAGAATGTATTTTTGATTATTATCTTCATATGCTGGAGTAGAATTCTAAAAATCCAGTTAGGTGAAAGTACATTGCACATATCTTTTTGGCTTCCATATATCAAGAAATAAAATAAATTTCAAAATTACCATTATAAATCACATATTTGGTAGTTAAACTAATCCAGTACAGAATATGGTTTTAAAGTAAAAACGCTGCCTTGAGACATGTTTTTTAAATGCTTTTGAAATATTTAAATATTTCTGGTAAATTTAACTAGACTACATTGAATAAATCTATTTGGTTTTACCAAAAAAATTATCTTCTTTATTAAGGACATAACATTCACTTAGAGAACAGGTGCTATGTATAAAAGCCTTGCTTGGTATTTTAGCATTCCTCAATCTTCCAGCATCCCATTACTTAGCACACTGTTCTTCATGTAATGTTGCTAAGCAGATATTTATTGATTGCTGTGATAGATGTGCCCAACAAGACCCTTCCAAATATCATTTTATACAGTTTAATTGACCTCTTGAAACAGGAACAAAAGAAGAACTATGCTCATATTAATGGCCTACCTTTTGTATATTTTACTTGAGAATAGATATTATTTCTGATTAAATGTTGTGCTAGATAAAAATATGCTTGTGGATTTATATAATCAATGTGATATGATTCTTCCACCTTGACAATCATGGCCTACTTCCATAGGCTGACCTTAGAAACAGATATTACCTATGATATAAATTCATGAGGTTCATTTTTAACAAAACAAATTTGTATCATTAAAAAGCATTTGGCTCTTTCCTAGTTGGTATATTTTGAAAGTGTTTTTACCAGTGCACATGAATTATTGAATTGATTTCAGGGTCAGTTGGCAGTATATGATAAAATCACTCTCTTTTAGAATCATACATAATTTTAAAAATCACAATAATATTAATATTTGCTAAGTTGTTAACCAAAGTTCCAACTAGTCTTGTTTCCAAGTGAGTTTTAGATATTTTAACAGATTGCTTTTATCTGAAAAATGCAACACTTTCTGTCAGTAGGAGTATTCCAGCAAAAATTTCTAGACCTTTTCAGAAAGAAACTGTAAGTATGTGAGAGACAATTCTCTTTTGATGAAAATACATATTAACTGAAAGTCAAATTAAAATGAATCATTGGTGATAATATGACTATTGTTCATATTTCACTAATAGAAGTCTGATAAAAATAACCTATTTAAAGCCAGACCCATTGAGAAACTTAACTCATACATATTTGGCTTATTCTCATTTGTCATACAAATTGAAAATTAGATATGTATTTTTGTTACACTTTGAAATTTCCTGTAATTGTTTCATAGCAATTGAAGTCTATAAATTTATTTAAATGTATCTTTTTTTTTTTTTTGTATTTGTTTTCTTTTGCTTCATGATGGTTTAAACACAAGTGCTTTAGGGTGTGTAGCAGCAGTCATCATCTGAGCTACAGGAAAGAGAACTTCCTAAGTATCCTGATTGCTATACATTCAACAAGTAGCCTCCATAAGGTCTAAAACTTTACAACCTGACACTTGAAGACATTGTGTTTTAAGCAAAGAATTGCAAAAAAAAAACAAAACAAAACAAAAAGCAAAAAACAAACAAAACCAAAAACCCAAAAAAATGAAACTTGGAAGCATGAATATAAAACAACAAATCAGGTGTTATAATATGTTTCTTTTTTTGGCCCGTTTTGGGTCTGGGAGGTTTGCGATTTGGCGTTTGTAACTTGACTCGAGACAGCGGCGGCCCGGAACTCGGTCCATGGCGGGTTTGGACTTTGGTTTGTGTGTCTAACGCTTTTGTCCCCAAAAAGAAATGAAATCACATGCTTATATACTTTAACACTGTTGGCCGATGTCTTAAGAACATGACCAGCTAGCTCTTTTATCTTAAATTAACTCATTTCTATTAATCTTCCCACCACGTGGCCACTGCCCATGACTCACCTGTTTCTCCTACATGCTGCTTCTTCGGGGACGGATGGCGACTGGCAAACTCCACCCTTCTTCCCACCTGGCTGCCTCTGATTTTCTACCCACTTTTATGGTGCTTTATACAGGCCAAAACAGTTCTTTATTTACAGTACACAGAGAACATTCCTACCACATCTCTTTTTTTTTTTGTTTAATTAAAAAGGAAGGTTTTAATTTTTATATAGTAAAATTATAAACAATAGAATAGTTTTTAAGTAAGAATTATAGTTATAATATTTAGTCTATTTGTATTTATAAAATTAAAGAGAATATTTTATTATTTATTTTATTATTGTGAGTCTAAAGTTTTATATTTAATATATTTTTTAAACTAAAAAGAACTATATTTATAATTATTAAACTTTTAACTATATTAAAGACTATAGAAGGATATAATGTGTAAATAAACAGGAAGTGTAAGTAATTTTTAACGTCTATAAAATGACAGAGATGGCAACTGTCTGTCTGGACAGTCATTTAAAGTCTTTTTGTAATGTTGGGGCATTTATTTTTAGCTTATAGGCTTAAAGTTTTTGGCAAACTTTTTAGTGATGTAGGAAATTTGACATAGTCTATTAGTTGTTTTTTTTGTGTGCTTTGAAGAATGTCTGGCAATGTTTTTTGTAAAGTAGGAACTTGAAGGATTATCTTGGTTTGTTTTGTTAATGTTTAGAGGTTATTTTTTTTAATGGAACTTGTATGTTTAGTTTATGTAGTATATTATTAAGCAGTTAATATTAGAACAGTTTTTTGTTTAGTGGCTAATTGTTGTTATAAAGTAAATTTTATATGAAGTTTTTTTAATGT
>PVIH01017416.1:8678-42023 GCA_004025045.1 Sigmodon hispidus | reverse complement strand
ATTGTTGGTGGGAGTGTAAGCTTGTTCAGCCACTTTGGAATACAATATGGAGGTTTCTCAGAAAATTGAGAATCAATCTTCCCAAGGACCCAGCAATACCACTTCTGGGTATATACCCTAAAGAGGCACATTCACACTCCAAAGGTATTAGCTCAACTATGTTCATAGCAGCATTATTTGTAATAGCAAGAACCTGGAATCAACCTAGATGTCCCTCAACTGAAGAATGGTTAACAAACTGTGGTACATCTACACAATGGAATACTACGCAGCAATAAGAAAAAATGATATCCTAAAATTCACAGGCAAATGGATGGATTTGGAGAATATCCTCCTGAGCGAAGTCTCACAAACTCAGAGAGATAAGCAGGGGATGTACTCACTCACTAGTGGTCTCTAAACAAACAAACTAGAAAAAAGCCAAACATGCCCAAGAGGCAAACCACAACCACCGAACAGCTTGGGATCAGAAACACCCTGGACTGACCCTTCAAACACCAGTCCAACTATAGGAACACCTGACTCACTCTTGAGGGAGGGGGGAAAGAACTGGATTTGGCCAGAAGTGGAGACTGATCTAAGCATTATTGGGTCAGTGGGACCATAGGATCGTGTGCTCCCTTCCCAGGGAGGGGATGGGCAGTTGCAGAGAAGAAAAATGACCAGATATGTTGGGAGGGGGAAGAGACCTTGAATAAGGATATATAGAGAAAGCTGAACACAAATAAAATATATGTGTAGCAGTCTTATTTGTATTTCTACCCTTTATAAGCCATGCTTATGATTCTTATCCTCTGTATAGTTATTGTTAACTCTTCTGCATTTTAAATTCTTTTTACTGTTTTTTTTTTGATAAATACAAAATAAAGAAGGAAGAAAAAAAATTTCATGCACAGTTAGTGATGGGTAGGAATATATTCATGACAGAATTCTCTGGACTTTATAAAGATCCCCTATTGTTCCTGCTTGTTTATGATTTGCTATTGCAAAATGTATTGTTAGATTTTTAATTTTTATTTTTATAGTCACGTGAATTTGGTGACTTTAATGCAAACACAATTTCAAGTTAACTCGCCTCTCTTTGTTTCCAGAGAATACTTATTTTTCTGTCAATTTTGATGCTTTCTGGTATTTTTTTGGGAAGGCAAGGAACTTTTGGCTGATATTTCTTGGTAGAACTTTGGCAATATTGCCCAGTTATCTCCTAACTCTTATGTTCCTATCAAGAATTTAGTAACAGTCCTGTAGAATTTCCTTCAATGTAACTTAGCCCTCCCTCTCTTTCTTCCTCCCTCTCTCTCCTTCTCTCTCTCAGTCTGTTCCTCATGGCTCTTTTTATATGTTTCAGGGGTACCTGAACTGATAATGCAAGTATTCCCACATCAATTATTAATCAAGCATATGTTTCACAGACTTGCCCATATGTTATGTAATTTATCAATTTAAATCTCAATCTTTTGATTTTATTAATAAAGACTCAGGACTCAGATACTGGAGTGGAAACCTGATAAGTTACTGAGGCAGAGGAACTACCCAGCAGCATTCTCCTCTGCTGCCATCCCAGAAAAAGGTTTCTCCTGTGCAATCCAAACAAATCTCCTCCAGCAGAGGGATGTCCCAGACCATTCTCTCTCTCTCTCTCTCTCTCTCTCTCTCTCTCTCTCTCTCTCTCTCTTCCACTCTCTCCCTTCCTCTCTCGTCCTGACTCCTTTTTACATGCTATGCAAGCACAGTTGTGAAGTCAGGTTTACCCATTCCAGCTCTGAGTGTTACTAAGCACATGCTGTCTTTAGATATGTCTAGTCTAGTCTCCCTCCAGGACGCAGTCGAGCTGCTCTGTGCTTGCATATGTGACTTGTCTGGGAAACCAAGTATCGTTTTTAAATAAATTGTTGTATTTACAAATAAAGACTTAGGAGTCATGTATTGTGGTGAAAACCTGCTAGATAGATCAGAGTGGTTGATAAGCATCCATCTGACATTCCTTTTTTTTTTTGGCAGAGCTCTTACAAGAGAGCATCTCTTCAGTCATTGAAAACCAGAACAGCTTATGAAACTCAAAGTCCCTCTGTACTAATTTCTGTGCATCTTTCTATCCATACTTATTGCTCCTCCGTATTCCCTATGGCTAATTCTTATCATCTAGTATTTGCTCCAGCCCTGGTCCAAGGTTGATTTTATTAACACAGTCTTGGAATTTAACAGTGTGATCAAATATCCTGTCATAAATGAGGCCATGAAGGGGAGAATTTATTTGGTTTCCAAATTTTCCTTCCTACAAATAGCACAGTACAAGCAGGGGTAAATGAGTGAGAAGCTAAATGGCTAAAAAGTAAGAGTCTGCTCTGAGTTTCTAGAATGGAAAGAATGAGGCTGAATCAACATATAAAAGGAGCACTCAGTCTTCAACCATCCACAGCACCTCACCTATAGTGTGTTCAGACATTTATCTACATGCTGAAGTCACACGGTTGCCATTTGAGGAAGATAAAAAAATCACGGACTATTAATTTGGAGATGATGGGTTTCACTCTGTTTATAGTTTATACTCCATCATTGAGTTAAGACAGGTTAGAAATTCAATACAGAAACCTATAGGTCACTGATCAAAATGATAAATTTTATTTTCTTGTCGATATTCAAATTGCATTTTGTAGAACAGTAATGTTATAGCAGAACTTCGTCTTTTAAATTTGTATCTAAAGGCCCACAATCTTTTTATATATCTTCCCTTCCATCAAAGTAACCCATAACTAACCAGGGAAAGTTATAAAATGCATGCTCTTATTGTTATACTGCTAATCATTTTTTTCATAAAATTAAAATAGCCATCAGTATTACACTAGTAGCTTGCATGGTATTCATAGAAATGGAAGTAGTGGATGGGATTTAGAAGGTATTTAAATCAAGAACTGATTCTCCTCACTGGTAGTTGTCATTAATGTGCCCTATAGCTTCAGATATTATATAGATATTACTCACACAGAGGCAAGGTTTTCCTGTCCATTGACAGAAATTTTCTTGTTCTTATGTTGTGAAGAAGGGTATTGAGCATAAACTGAGACCCGTATTTCCCTTCTGTAATGTTCTATCCTCTGCTATGAGTGAAAGGTGTACCCATATGCTATACTGCCTAGAAAGGACACACTTCCAATATTGCTCCTTCACATTCCATGATCTAGTTGTCTCTGCACACCACACAGAGAATGTCTTCGATACAGGCTTTGTCTCAATACTCTGTCTTCATCTACTAGACCAGAACAGCTGGTTTCATGGACATTTTACTGGGATAACAAGGGCATGAGAAAAGAAAAGTACACAGACAAACATACAGTAAAGTAGGAATCAGTTGGGATCATGACACCGACTTCATCCCAGAACCTCAGCATGTTCATCAGGTACAATACAGGAGGAAGAGTTAGTTGGTCTCTGTAGGAGTTCTCTCCACTAGGAGTATCCAAGTGTAAATATGCAGAAGATGAATGCTCAATTGTTTATAAACACTAGAAGATCTTTTTCTTTATTTGTTTTATAGTATTTTTATTTTTTTCAGGTATGGTTTCTATGTTTAACAGCACTGCCTCTCCTGGGGTGTGTTACTGGGAACATCCTGGCTCCAAACGCAGAGGTCTCTCACCCATCCCCTGCTGCCCACTAGGATTTTAACTGTTGGGGTTGGTCACACACCACATTCTGCCATTAATAACTACTTTTATTAGAAACTATATGGTTGGGGCCATTGAGTAATATAATGCTTTGGTAAGCAATATAAATTCTGGCATTGCTCCAAGCAGGCTGTGAGCACATGAACTGCTAAGAAGGCAGTATGGTCAGCAGGAAAATATCACAGATATCCCCTCAAGTACTCATGAGTCATTATGATAGGAAATTAAGCATAGCCACATACCTATAAAGGTAGCCTAAACATTTTCAGGTCTAATGACAGAAAATCCCTGATCCTGATTCATTTAGATAATAGGAGTGAGAAAAGCATTTTAAAAATGAGGACAGCAATCAATAGTTATTGGAAGTTAATAAATGGACAATGGCAAGTACACTTATGGACGGTCTCTACTGAAATTGAAGCACAATTTTACTTATATTACTAAATCACATATTTTTAAAAATTTCAAAATTTAAAACTATATTTTATCTTAATCTTATAAATAACTCAGTTTATTTTTATTTTTATTATTCTCATACATTTCCATATCATTGATAGGTGATTTGGTAAGAGTAACCAATGCTCAAAATTTTGGAAAATGGACTAAACACTCTCTGGCCTTAAGAATATTGACATAACCATATGAAAGTGATTTCTAAATCATCTTCCAGCTTGGTGGCATGACTTTCTAAAAGATGGGCAAATACATGAAGCTAGCAAGAACTTCATGCCACTGCTTTTATTCAAATAATAAAAATAATTCACCTTCAAGATTGCAGAGCCAATCTGTCTTCAGAGTCCTAGAGAGAAGAGATTTCATGGAGAAAATGACATAATGCCCTAATCAAAACACTTGGGTGCTAAGGTTGGTGCAGGGTAGGATTCTGTGGAGAGACTGCCTTGCACTATAACCACATCATCCAGATCCTGATGATTTCCCTTTAAGCAGGGAGCATCTCATTGTTCTGAGGACTAGTTATAGGTTGGTCACATCCTTTGCAGAAGTCAGTTTGTGAGAAGATGTGTCATTGTGATTGTTTTAATACAAAACTGAATGGCTAATAGCTAGGCAGCAGAGAAGAGATAGGACTCCTGAGCTGAGAGAGGAATTCTGGGTTAGAATTAGGCACAAAGGAGGATCCAGCAAGACAATGAGACAGTCAGACATACATTATGGAGGATAGGTAACAAGCCATGAAGCAGGAATATTAATGAATAGAAACAGAATAATTTCAGGTAAAAATATAGAAGGACAAGCCTAAGGTAAGTACAAGCATTCACATTTAATAAAAAGTCTTTATGTTATTATTTGAGAGCTGACAGTTCAAAGAAAGTCTAACTAGAAAGACATACTACATTTGACACACAACATTTAAATAAAAAACATATAAATTGACTTTTGAAGACAACATTATTATTTCTTGTTTTTAGTGTTTTAGTTTGTCTGTTTGCTTATTTGTTTTTTGACCTAATTGTAGGTTTCAGATGTGACATCCAGATGATTCAGTCTACATCTCAGACTGTGTTACTTACTAAGAGACAAACTTGCCATAGAGTGTGTCAAATCTTTTAAGATTTCACATACTCTCTCACTTTTTAAATAGTAGGTTACAAGAATAACTCAAAGAAATCAGCCATCCTCCTATACACTAAAGGTAAAAGAGCTGAAAAACAAATAAGAGAAATGTTATCCTTTATAATAGCTGCAAGTAGCATTAAATACCTTGTTGTAACTATAGCTAAAAAAGTAACAGATCTATTTAACAAAAACTTTAAATCACTGAGGAAAGCCTTGAAAGACCTCCCATGTTCCAAGATATGTAGCATCAACATGGTAAAATGGTAATCTATAGATTCAATGCAATTCCCATCAAAATCCCAACATAATTTTTTGCAGATCTTGAAGAACAGTACTCAAGTTCATTTGGAATATTAGAAAAGCCAGGATTGCCAAAACAATTTTGCTCAACAAAATACCCTTAGAGCATCACTAGTCCCAACTTCAAATTATATTATGGAGCTATAATATAGTGTAGTAACAAAAAGAGCCTGGTAATGTCATAAAAACAGAGTTGTGGATTAAGGAATTTGAACTGAAGACCCCAACATTAACCCACCCACACACCAATGAAACCTGATTTTTGACAAACAAGTCAAAAATATTCATGGAAAAAAATTGTATCTTCAACAAATGGTGTTGGCATAACTGGACAACAGTGTGTAGAGCAATGCAAATAGATCCAAACATCATTCTGCACAAAACTCAAATCCAAGTGGATCAAAGACCAAACATAAACCCAGCCCACTAAACTTGATGGAAAAGAAAGTGGGAAATACTCTTCATCATATTGGCACAGGCAACCAATTCCTAAATATCACTATCACATACACTAAGAACAACAATCAATAAGTGGGACCTCCTGGAACTAAGAAGTTTCTGTAAGGCCAGGGACAGAGTAATTCAGACAAAAAGACAGCCTACAGAATGGGAAAAGTTTTTCCCCAACGGTACAAATGACAGAGGACTGTTCTCTAAATTAAATTGAGAACTAAAAAAAATCTAGAGCCTGGAGCACTAAATAACCCTATCAAAACTTTGGGTTAAGAAATGCAAAGGGAATTCTTAGGAGAAAAATTACAAATGGCTCAAAGGCACTTGAAAAAGGTCTCAACACCTTTTCCATCAGAGAAATACAAATCTAAACAACTTTGAGATGCCTCCTTACACCTGTCAGAAAGGCTAAGATTAAAAACACAGATGGCAGCCTATTCTGGAGAGGATGTGGAGAAAGGGGAACACTCCTTCATTGTTGGTAGGAGTGTAAGTTTGTTCAGCCACTCTGGAATGCACTATGGAGATTTCTCAGAAAACTGTGAATCAATTGACCCAATGAACCAGCAATACTATTATTGGGCATATACCCTAAAGATGCACGTTTGTACCCCAAAACATTAGCTCAACTCTTTATAGCAGCAATATGTGTAATTGCAAATCTGGAAACAACCTAGATTCCCCTCAACTGAAAATGGATTAAAAAAACTGTGTTACATCTACACAATGGAGTACTCTTCAGCAGTAAGAAAAAATGATATCCTAAAATCTGTAGGCAAATTAATGGATTTGGAGAATATCCTTCTCGGCGAGGTATCACAAATGCAGTAAGATAAGCAGAGGATGTACTCAGTTATTACTGGATTTTAAACAATAAGCAAAGGAAAACCAAACTGGAAACCACAACAACTGAACAGCTTGGGATCTGAAGCACCTTGGACTGGTACCTTGGAGGCCATTCCCTCCAAATGTACACCTGACCTCCTTTTGATGTTGGTGTGAGGAAAGTGGATTTGTATGGAATAGATGCTGTACTAAGTCACCTTTGGATCTCCTGCCCTTTCTGAGGAGGATATGAGGGGACGGGGTAAATAGAAAATGACTGGGAGGGGGAAGAACATTTGTCAAGAGGATACATGGACAAATAATGAGACTTAATTGTATAAAAATAAAAAATAAATAGCTCACTGAGTTCATTTCATCTTACCCATATACAAATGAGTCAGAGGCTAATCTATCAGGGAACAATTTCTACAGAAAACTGGTTCTGACTACTCTAACAATCGTCAATTGTAATTCAAATTACAAGACACAAAATAAGTCTCAATAACTTATGAAAGCTAAGATAATATTACATTCTGTTTGACTTGAAGAATTCTAATGACAAGCAGTCTTATAATGTATGCCCACTTTAATAGTAGTGGAAAGACAAACATGGCATAACCAAGTACATTCTGGTTGAATTTAAGTCCAATTTCAAATGATAAAACCCATACCTGACATGAGTATTGGAACCAATAATCTGAGGCTAAAAGTCATAGGCCCTGTGGTAGAACTTTTAAATGAAGCAACTTGGGTAAAGTAGTGAACTAACTGGATAAAGAAAATTTGAAAAAGGAATTGTATTGTTCGTAGTATGAGTCCCTACACAAGGTAATATATTAAAGAAGGCATGTAGCTACAAGAAAAGAATTGTAATTTGGTCAAAAACAGGAAATATATCTGTATACCTGTCTTAATACTTAATCAATAGAAAGTAATTTCCAGAAAGAAATTATATTTTATACTCTGATGGCCACAATTTTATGATTGATATTTGCTTAGTATCAGTTGCAGGAAAATTAGTTTTTCCTTATTTATGTATTCCTCACTAGTTGCTGGTCTACAATCTATGTATTGGGAATACAGACATCTGAGGCAATGATTCCGTCACAAAGACTTTGTACAAATTTTTGCATAAAAATATTGTCATATATAGAATTCATATTATATGAGAATCTAGAAATGACAAAATCAAATACCTAATGAAAACAATTTAGTCAGTGTCTTTCTGTCAAAAACATGTATTATTATTCATCTAAAAGAAATTTGTGTAGTTGCAAATGTATTTTAGATCTTCATAAAAGAAGTTGATAGAGCATGGATGCTTTACATTATAGTATTGTGGTGATAAATAGTATATTAAGAAAAAAAAATCATCTGGTACTTCACCAGACAGAGCCTACCATAAAGACAAGCCACAAGGGTCAAGGCCAGGCATTTAACCCCATCACTGGGAAGACAGATTCTGTCTGGATTACTCTGAGTACAAGATCTAATAGACCCATGTAGTGGTAACACATACCTTTAATGCTAGTGCTAGGAAATTTGAACCAGGAAGAAAGATAGCTGGGGGAGGGAGGCAGAGAGAGAGAGAGAGAGAGAGAGAGAGAGAGAGAGAGCGCAGGATATCAGCTTTCCCTGCCACTTAACTTTTTGGCTAAGGACAGAGAGATTATGTTCAGTAGATTCAGGAAGACAGGGCTAAAGATTTGACTGGGTAACAATTGGCTGTGGCTAGTTACCGGTTTCTCAGTTATTTATGCTTTTTCTCACTATTTGTTGTACATGTTACCTATGAGTTGTATACATTTTAACTTAACATAAATCTTGATATTCCTCTAATGTCCTTTTTATATGTTGACTCTAAAAACTTTGTACATTTATTTCAGTATGCTTTATTATATTAAAATCATTTTTAGTAAGTTGAGGAGAGTGAGAAATAGAAAGTCTAAGAGTTAAATTGTCTTGTTTTATACCATATATTGTAGTTTACTAGGAATGCTGTGGACAATGTTTATGAGATTATGTATGCCTTAAATTTAAAATTCAAAGCTGAGTGTCATTCTTTATGTCCCCTAGATCTCTACATGTTAAGTGGGTATTCATGAAAAGATTTAAGTAAATTTCACACTAAGTTATATAGATAATTTGTTAATTCATATTGACCTTAAATTTTATCTAAATAGTCAAGACAAAAGTTATTTATAAATGGAGAAATATTAAAGTAGGAAAATCATTATTTTTAAAACATTAGGGAAGCATCCATAGTAACAAATGGCTGTGTTGCTATCTCTGGAAAGTAGAAGCAGGGAGATCATTAGTCTGATGACAGCCTGTGTCTCATATCTAATGAAAAACAAACAAACAAAAAAAGAAACTAAACAAGCAAAATCTTGGGACAATAAATGTCAAACATTTGTTTTCTAATATTTTTAACTTTTATATCTGAGACTTAATCATTAAAATCATGGTTTACACAATCCTTAAAGTTGTTAAATGTAGAGATATGTTAAATATTTAATAAAACATGAGATTTTTTATCAAGAGATCAACACCCCGTCAAAACTAGCAGACATAACTCAGGAATTTCTTGATCTTTGAGTACAAGGCCAAACAGGTGGGCTTCAATGGCACACACCTTTAATCCCAGCAAAGAGAAAGCCAGGGATTATTCCTTTAATCCATTGCTCCAGAGACAGAACTTTCTCTTTCTCTGTGACCTCAAGGATGACTAATAAATAGAGTAGCTCCCACCCTTAATCCTATCCTGAGTGAGATACAGCTGGCCAGTAGGGTATTTAAAGTATCATAGGAAACCAGCAGAGACAAAAGCAACTAGGAGTGAGGCAGAGGAAGTGGGAAGACAGCTGGGTGAGATTTGACTGTGGTATTTTCTCTCTCTGATATTTCATCCTTTCCCAATTTGGCTGTAGGTCATGCAAAGTTGACAAAATTGTTAAGTTCTAGTCAGGTCAAATAACCAGTATGAGGTTGAGTACCAATTAATTAACATGTAATTTGATGAGGACATACAAACTGACTAACTCTACTGAGTAGCTCTAACACACAGTCATTGTTCCCAGTGACCATGGCTAAATGAAGACTTAGGGGACATAAAACCTCATTTATAGAAAATCTAGAACTAATAAAGTGTGGATTTAACTTATTTTTTTCACTTTGATGGAGTTCTCTATGAAGCTGGACTCCTTTGTTGTAGCTACATTACACAAAGACTTATAAGGATAGATTCTGATTCAAAGTTTACAAGAATGTAACAGAAATTTATTTTTCTTATTGAAAAAAAAAACTCTGAATGGGAAAGATTTAATAAGACTCACTAAAGAAAAATCCTGAAACTGCTCCTGTTTTTTCTTTCCTAGACTTTTAAGAGTGCCTTTCTCTATAGAAGCCTTTCCTACTAGTTGTATAAAGGAGCCGTGGCATGTCTGTGGAGGGCTGCTGTACACGGTTTTCTACTGTGATCAACACTATGACAAAAGACAACATGGGAAGTAAGTTGTCAATTTACAGTTGACATCACAGTCCAATATGAAGGTAACTAAAGGCAGGGGCTGAATCAGAGACATGGAGAAATAATGTTTCCTGAATTACTTGCTGAACAGGGGCACTCATGACAATGCTGAGTCCTGACTGCAATGACAATTGTACAGGATGTGACTTGTATATGAAGAAGGCCTCAAGATTGTGCAGGGAGTGCCTGCAAATCATCTCATGCAGTTAGTGTTGGTCACAGCTGCAAAACTTATTTATCTCAGATACTTGGAACAAGTACAAATCTCAGGATGACAAAGATAAGACAACACATGTACTAGTAAAGAATATACTAAATTATACATAATGTTTCTAATGTATAAAAGCTCTATTTTCCATTATACATTTCAAAGATATATCAGGGTAATATAGACAAATATCCTGCTTTAAAGGGGCATACACCAATGAAAAGAGTATTAGGTGTTTAACTCACTCAAATAATTCTTATTGGTTAAAAAAATACTATGCCTTTTCATTGGCACATGTTTGTAAATCTGGAGTATTCATTTCTATAAATTAGAAAGATAATTAACCAGGAAATTCTTAATGTGTTAAAATAAAATTTTATAGTTTTAACTATGCTTACTATGATACAAATACAGGAATTACATAGGAGGTGTACATATAAGGCCTTCATTACAAAAATGTGTATTACTTGAAGTCCTGACACCATATAAATGTGGAGGTGCTTTCATACTCACAGACTAAATCTGTTGCCCATTTTCTCCATAGGGGATCTTCCATATTTGCTCTTTTCTATCATTGCCTATTATTTCCCCCATCCCTTAGCATAAAGGATTGACTAGTGATGACACATTTAAATGCTATAACAGAAAACAATACTACTTAATACATGACTCTACTCTGTATTACAGATGATATTTTCACCTTTCACTCTCGAGCAATAACTGGTGACATCGTCCTGATTCAGGCATCACCCTCCCTGGCTGCAGTCGTCAAACAAGCTAAAATGCAGTAATGTTGCTGTAATCTTATCAGACGTACGTTTGAACACCTGAGTCTTTGTCTTGGCCATCCAGCCTTATCTGTCATCAAAGTAGAATCAGTTCAGTCTTCACTTCCTAAGTTCTAAAGCCAGGAAATACAGAGGGTTATTCAACATGACAGCCAATGCTGGAGAATATGCAGAGCAAGGGGAACACTCCTCTGTTGGTCAGAGTGTAAACTTGTTCAGCCACTTTGGAATGCAGTATGGTGATCTCTCAGAAAACTGGGAATCAATCTCCCCAAGGATCCTGAAATAACACTCTTGGACATATACCCTAAAGACTGACATTAACACACCAAAAGCATTAGCTCAATTATATTGATAGAAGCATTATTCTTAATTGCAAATACGTGGAAATAAACTAGATGCCCCTCAACTGAAGAATGGATTAACAAGCTGTGGTACATCTACAACAGGGATTACTACTCAGCAGTAAGAAAAAATGATATTCTAAAATTTTCAGGCAAACGGATGAATATGGAGAATATCCTCCTGAGCATGGTATTACAATCCCAGAAAGAGAAGCAGTGGATATACTCACTCATTAATGGACTTTCAAAACAATAAAAAGAGAGAGATGTCATTGTACAGAAGAACTCAAGGCTGGAGCATAGATAAATGACACAATGCCTCATTTCTGCACTGAGGGCCTCTGGCAGAGGTGTGGGTGAGGAAAAGACTTGTTTTCTTTAAGCATCTGGCCACAGGGAGTTTAATTATTCTCCAGTATGTAAATGAGCAGTATGAATGGGTAGTTTATTAAATGGGGAGATCATAAGTTTGGGCATTATTCTAAGAGGTCTTATATCGGAGTTTGATGGGATGCATGATGTAAAAACACCAAATAATAAATATATAAAAAATAAAAAAGGAAATACTATGACTATTAGTGTAAATGCAGCCTCATAAAAGGAATTTGGCAATATTCCTTCAGTTTCTACTGTGTGAAATTGATGTACGATGCAGATGTTATGATTGTATACATAAGTAACCCACAGATTTCTACCAGGGAACACCTACATCTGATAAACACCTTCAGCAATGTAGCAGGGTACAAGATTAACTCAAATAAATCAGTAGCGATCCTATACATTAAAGAAATAGAAATAAGGGAAACATCACCCTTTATAATAGCTCAAATAGCATTAAATACCTTAGAGTAACTATAACCAAAGAAGTAACAGATCTATTTGACAAAAATTTTAAAAAACTGAAGAAAGAAATTGAATAGGATACCAGAAAATGGAAAGATCTCCCATGTTCCTGGATAAGAGGTATCAACATAGTAAAAATGGCAATTCTTGCAAAATCAATCTATAGATTCAATAAATTGCCCATCAAATTCCCAACACAATATTTTATGGACCTGGAAAGAACAATACACAACTCCATTTAGAATAATAGGAAAGCCAGGATTGCCAAAACAATTTGGCTCAACAAAAGAACCTCAGGAGGCATAACTATCCCTGACTTCAAGTTATATTATATAGCTACAGTAATAAAAACAGCCTGGTACTGTCATAAGAACAGACTTGTGGATCAATAGAATCTAATTGTGGATCCAGGCATTAACCCAAAAACCTATGAACATCTGATCTTCGACAAAGAGACCAAAAATATTCCATGGAAAAAAGATAGTGTCTTTAACAAATGGTGTTGGCATAGCTGGATGGTTGGTTGTAAAAAAATGCAAATAGATAAAAGCCTGTCACCCTACACAAAACTCAAAATCCAAGTGGATCAAAACCACAACATAAACCCAGCCACACTAAACTTGATGGAAAAGAAAGTGGAAAATACACTCCAAAACACTGACACAGGTACCACTTCCTAAATATGACACAAGTTGCACAGACACTAAAAGCAACAATCAATAACTGGTATCTCCTGAAGCTAAAAAGCTTCTGGAAAGCCAATGACACTGTCAATGGGGCAAAACAACAGCCTACAAGTAATAGAGGACTGATCTCTATGATATATAAAGAACTCAAGAAACTAGAGCCGAAATCCTTGAATGACCCAATCAAAAAATGGGGTCCAGAATTAAAATGGAGTTCTCAGGAGAAGAATTACAAATGGCTGAAAGGCACTTTTGAAAAAGTGCTCAACATCTTTAGCCATCAGAGAAATGAAAATCAAAACAACTTTGAGATGCCACATTATACCAGTCAGACTGGCTAAGATAAAAGACACTGATGGCAGCCTATGCTGGAGAGGATGTGGAGCAAAGGGAACATTACTTCTTTGTTGGTGGGAGTGTAAGCTTGTTCATCCACTCTGGAATGCAGTGTGGCTGTTTCTCAGAAAACTGGAAATCAGTCTCACCAAGGATCCAGCAATACCACTTCTGGGTTTATACCATAAAGAAGTACATTCATACTCCAAAAGCATTAGCTCAACTATGTTCATAGCAGCATTAATCAAAATAGCAGGAACTGAAAGCAATCTAGATGCCCCCAGCTGAAGAATAAATTAATAAACTGGGGTACATTTACACAATGGAGTACTACTGAGGAGTAAGAAAAAATGATATGCTAAAGTTTGCAGGCAAATGAATGGATTTGGAGAATATCCTCTTGAGTGAGGTCTCACAAACCCAGAAAGATAAGCAGGGGGTGTACTCACTCACTAGTGGACTCTAAACAGAAAAACATAAAGCAAAGCATATCCAAGCTGCAAACTACAGCCACTGAACTGCTTGGGATCTGATACATCTTGAACTGGCACCTTGGATGTCACAGCCTCTAGAGGAACACTTGAATCAGTTTGATGTTGGGGGTAGGAAACTGGATCTGCCAGGAATGGAGGCTGCACTAAGCCATATTGGGATGTTGAAATCTTGGGACCTCCTGACCTTGCTGGGGAGAACATGGGGGGATGTGGAGAAGAGAGAGTGACTGGAGGGAATGGGAGGAAGAAGGGACCTTGAACAAGGATATACACGGATAGGAAGTATGACTTTATTCATAATAATAATATAAAAAGAAAAAAGGAAATTCTATGATTAATATCAGGATTTCACTGGCTTTGTAATTTTAAAGGCTTTGTTTATTTTCTAAGTTTTATTGAATTATGATAGGTATTTGTCTTTTTTTACCTTATAATATAATTCTGTAGTAATTCCATATTTTTTGTGTTTGTTACCATTATTGCTTTTTATTTAGTATGGAGTATTTTATTAGCATTTCAAGCAAGTTTTTTTTTTTTACAAAGTATACATTTGTTAAAATTATTCATTGCATTTAAGTTTAATTTTGCTATGAAAATCTCACCAGTTCTTTTCAGAATCTTCAATTTATCAAAACACATTTATAATGTTTGTCCTTATGATGTTCTGGAGTTTCATTCATAACTATTATAATGTTTGCCTTTCAGTTTGTAGTTTTATTGAAGTATGTCTTCCCTTTTTTGATTTAATTGGTTAAGAATTTGTCAATTATGTTTAATACTTAAACAGTTAATTCATTAATTAAAGAAATAAAATATATAAATGAATAAATAAATAAAATTTAGTGTTACCCTAGCCAAACAGAGGGAGAGTGCATAGTAGTATCATCAATATTATCTCTTTCTGATAAGAACACCCTATCATTTGTGACAGAAGGGAGTTATGAGACTCATCTCATTGACATGACTTCTGTCTACATACCAACTATCCTAATTACCAATTCTTCTTTCAGATAAAGTTTCCAAATATTCATAGTTGGTTGGAAATTCATTACCAAAGGATTAGGTGGGACTAAGAAACTTCCATCTACAACATCCCCCCTCCCAGCATCCACATAGACAAGTGCAAAGGAGTTCATTAATCACATCAAAATTCTTTCAATTTCCTCATTTATTCCTTTGTAGAAGAGGTCACTCAAAGAAAAGGGTGTGTGCAAGGTGCATAGGTTTTTGATAGTTTCCTATGAAAGTGTAATTTTTTGAAAACAACGGGTGAAAATTTTAAAAGCTTGATTATTAGACATTCTCACAGAAATGTGTTTTTGAGTTGCTCTATCTAGAAACAGAAAAAAAGTCACTAAGTGAAAAAAAAAGTTATGCCTCCTTCTAGTGGTGGAAATGAGTGTAGAACATAATAGCACATTCTGAAGAATATAAAATGGAATGATTATAAAGCAATTTGTGGTCATTAGAAGAACCAGAATAAAAACATGTATACCTAATTCCAATATTCAAGTAACTTGCAGAAATACAATCATAAAAACATATTGTCATTGCACAATAAAGCAAAGCACTTTTAGATTTTATGTTACTTATTACTCATATTCTTTTCTTTATTTTCTCATACAATATATTGCAAACACATCCTTCCCTCTGTCTATGCCTCCTAAAGTCCCCTGACCTCCCTTCTACCCCAGATCCACTACTTCTCCATTTCACTCAGAAAAGATCAAATTTCCCAAGTATAGGAACAAAATGCAGCATGACAAGACACAATCTAACTAGACACAGACCCTCATATAAAGGCTGGATGAGGCAATTCAGTACAAGGGGAAAAGTTCCAAAGAAACAGGCAAAAGAGTCAGAGACAAACCATTCTCACTGTTAGGAAAGAACACACACAAAGAGAAACAAAGGCACACACACACACACACACACACACACACACACACACACACACACACACAAACTGTGCTAAAAACCAGACCATGAATTTTATTGTGGTTTTAATTTATTTTATTTTACTTTATTTTTTATTATGAACAAAGTCATATGTTTTATCCGTGTATATCCTTGTTCAAGCTCCCTTTCCCTCCTGTCCCTTCCAGTCACTGTCTCTTCTCCACATCCCCAATGGTGCTGCTAATTAATTCTGTGAGTCATGTTCTCTTAGGGTCTTGACTTGCTTGGCTCCTACAATCTTTCTTGGGGTTCCCCAGCCCTACCTATCTTTGGTTGTGGATCTTGACTTCGTCCCTTATCAGATGTCAAAGTAAGTCTTTCTCTTGACTACCGGGCTAGGCAAAAATCTATGAGAACAACAGAATGTCATTAGAAATAAGGAGAGTGGGAGAAGAGAAAGTGTCTGGTAGGGGCCAGAGGGGGAAGGGAGTTGGAATATGGGAACATATGGATAACAAAATGAGACTATTCAAAAATAAACAATCAAAAAAAAGAAAGGAAAAAGGAAATCTTTTTAAAGGAAATGTGCCATGTTTGATTATCCCCTAGGTCTTTGAGCCATTTAGTTTCTAGTTTCTTATCATCTAGGCAGTATCAAGCCTGGGCTCCTCCTTGGACACCAAGTAGACCACTGCTGTGGTCTCTGAGCCATCATTGCTCCAGTGCATCAGGCAGGAACAAGTGTGGATCAAAGTTTGATTGTTGTTCCAGTTTCACCACTGGATTCTTACCTTGTTATAGAAAATGCCTGGCTTAGGCTTCATGTTTTCCTTTACTGAGAGTCCTCCCTAGGGTCACTGATAAAGGTTCTAGGAAGTTTCCACTGTACTAGGTATATGACATAAATGCTACCATATTCCAGTGGTCTCTCCCTGTTCCCTCTCACTCAGTCCCACTCTCTCCCACAGGATCCCTCCTGTTCCCATGCCCACAACCAGGTTATTCAAAAAATCTTTTCTATTTTCCCTTTTAAAGGAGATTCATACAGCCCTGCTAAAGCCCTCTTTCTTACTTAGCTTCTCTGGATCTGTAGATTGTAGTATGACAATACTTTACTTAACAGCTAACATCCACCTATAAGTGAGTGCATTTAATGTTTGTCTTTCAGGGTCAGGGTTACTTCTTGTAGGGTAATTTCTACTCCCATCTATGTGCCTGAAAATTTCATTATGTCATTTTTTTCTAAACACTCAGTAATACCTTTTGGTAGAAATACACCACATTTTCTTTATCCATTCTTAAGTTGAGAGACATCTAGTTTGTTTCCAGTTTCTGGCTATCACGTTTGATTTCTGGGTAGAAATTGTTTAAATCTGGTTTTGTCTTGAGATATTTTGTTTACTTCATTCATGGTGATTGCTATTTTGATGGGTATAGTAGTTTCAACTGGCTTCTGTCGTCTCTTAGTGTCTGTATATAATCTTTTCAGGACATTCATCTTTTATTGTTTCAATTGAGAAGTCAGGTTTTACTTTGATGGGTGTGCTTTATAAATTATGCAATCGTACTTCTTTGCAGCTCTTAACATTTTTCTTTATTCTGTTTGTTTAGTGGTTTGATTATTATTTGTAAACTGGTTTTTCTAAATGGGGTCTAGTATATTTGGCATTCTTTTAAGCTTCTTGTATCTTCTTTGGCATTTTCTTCTTTAGATTTGGAAAGTTTTCTTCTATGATCTTGTTGAATGTATGCCTTGAAATGTATTCAGGTCTTGGTCTTCTAGAACGACTAGATTCTGGAGGTGACATTGTTTATTTATTTTGTTATATGTATTATTTTACTGGTGTTTACCCATCTCTTCCTTCAACCAATGCATTTGTTTGTGTCTCAAGGGACTTCTCTTGGTCCAATCTGAGTTTTTGGTACACTTGGTAATAGTAAATTCTCTGTTGCAGAGAGCAGCTCTCTGTCCAATATGCATTGATTGATTCTGTGTCTCTGTGTCCTTCTCTTAACTCTACAGGGGCTGGAAAATTTTGTGTCTTAAGAAGCTGCTGATGTGGCAGAGTAATGAGTGAGTTTGGGGGATGGGATAAGTCTTGTAGATTGCTTGGTCCATCAAACTAAGCTGTTTATAGGATATTCCAGACTGCAAGAGTCTTCCCTTTGGGCCTGTGATTGTGGTAGTGATAGATGGGGGTCGATCGAGTGTGCCATGGCCTAGGTCTCAGAGACTAGTCTTTCCTGCTGGACTGGCTATAATGTCATTCACCTTTGATCCAATAGGAGCTGGCCATATATGTGTTTTAAGAACCTGATGAGGCCACAGGGTGATGAGTAGGTTTGGAATATGGGTTAAGTCTTGTAGATTGTAGGGTTTGACAAACTGGGGTATTAATGGGGGATAGTAGCCCACAGGATTCTTTCATGTTTGCCTTCAATTGGGACTGTATTCAATTTTTAATATTTTTAACCATTTTTTGTGTCCTAAGCCTGAAACTCATGGTTCCCACAATAAAACAAGTTCTTAAACATATATTTGAATATACTACCTCTGTATTCTTCACATTTAAAATACTATATGCTAGATTCCTTTTGTTTTAATTACTTTGTGATCAAATTATTTAAGTTGTGCCAGAATTACATACTATTCTTTGTGTCATCTTCTATCATTGTTACAATCCAGTAACTGTCCTTGTAAGTCATGACAAAGTGTCAAGATTTATTCAGTTAAAAATGGCCAGCATGAGTTTGAGTATCAAGGAAATGACAGGTACTCCTCATGTGGTAAGGGTACACCAGCTGATCAACTCTGATGTGGACCTCTGACCCATCATTATAGTTACTACTAACCATTGGGAAATGAAGACCCTGTAGGAGTCACATTCACACATAGTGTGTGAGAATTAAGAGTATGGATTTATTTTTGTTCACTTGAAGTTTTCAGTGTATCTGGACTCCTGTGTTGTGGACAAGTGACACAGAGTCTTATGAAGGGAATGATTTTCATCTACATTTAAAAAGAATTCAACAGTATTTTATTTTCCTTGTAGAGAAATACACTGTGTTGGATAGTTTTCCTAAGATTCACTAAGTAGAGAAGTAGGATGTATAGACCCTAGAAGCTTCTAAAGGCCTGAGGGCTAGATTCAGTCACTTAAAACTGGTTAGAACTAATGCCTAAAAGCTTGTGGTCATATCACTTTCTCATTTGCAATATGAGTCCCTGAAGTGGAAACTTCCTTATAAGACTGCCTGGGGACTGCCTGGTGGCCTGTGAAACAGAGGCAGCGTCCTAATATGAGATGACTTGGGCCAGCTTAATGACCATTCTGCATCAGTAGATAACAGCAAAGCACAGCATTTCTTTCTGGTTTTGTGTAGGGCATATAAGGTTTGATTCTTCCTCAATAAACTAAAGTTGCCTGTTTTAACTTGCTCCCAGAGAGTGACTTTTTTTGGAATTATCAGGGCCCAGAAAAGGCAATCTTTCCTATTCTTCTAAGGGATTCTTTCTCCTAAGAAACATTTTCTACTAATTGGACATTGGAGAAAATGTCAGTTTATGATTCATATCAGAGTGCTAAATAAAGGAAACTGAGGAAAGGAACTCAAGTACATCATGAACTAGGAGCCAGAAACTGAAGCAGAGGTTTTGAAGGAGTGGTTCTTATTACATCACTCCCCATGGTTTGCTGAATCTAATTTTTTACATCACCCAAGATCATCTGCCAAGTTGTGGAACTTTTGACATTGGGCTAAACATTTTTACATTTATCAAATCTCAGAAAGATTTTTCTACTGTCAAAAGGTTCTAAAATCAATTCACTGAGAGAACTGATGAGATGACTTAAAGATTAAAGATCCTGCTATCCAGAAAAACACTTGAGTTTTCCCTGGACAAACATGGTAGTTGAGAATTGACTCATATAAGTTGTGTTCTTTTTTCAGTTGTGTGCCATGGAATGAACATAGCTACACATATACAAATGTATAATAAACAAACCAACAAATAAATAAATAAATAAAATTATAGGAGACATAATTGCTGAATTAAATATTTTGTATATATATAATTTGTGTAAAAGTAATTAGTTGAAATTTGCCTGTAAAATATCAATAGCCACAAAATATCAGGGACACAACCTTCCACTCCCAGCTTCCTCAACACATATATTCCTATGACAATTATTCTTAATATTTATCACTTTCAATTTTTCATGATAAACATTTAAGATGTGCCTTTTTAATATGTTTATTCAGTTGATATTACAGAAGCAAATTCAATGAAGTATAGGAAAGAAGGATACTAAGTTTTACATTTAATGCTCATAAGAATATAGGTATTTCTCTGAAAAATTTATGAAAGAGAATAAAAAGTATAATTATTCAACTAATGGGGAATGATTTTATACATGTGTTTATTTTCACTCCTAGTGTTTCTGCAATACAGCATTTAGAATCTAGTCACATACATGTTGACAGTTTTTTTAAATTATCTTCTGTTTTATCTTTCTTATTAAGCACCAGCTTTTGTTTTACTCTTGACAACCATGACACAGAAAATTTGTTATGTGGTTTTTGCAATCATAAGAACCATTCCTGACTCCTCCCCCATCTATACTCTATCACTAACCTTGGACTTTGCATATTGCTCTCTAGGGAGGACCCATGATTGCTAGTCTGAGATAAAAGCTCAGTTTGCATTCTGTAATGACTGATCAGTCTCTAGGATTGTCTTCTCAAAATGAAGTTGCCTGTTCTGCTGTTGGTGCTGCTGTTGTTCAAGATCTCTGGTAAGAGCAGAAGGAAGAGAGAAAGGAAAAGGGGCATAGAGGATGAGTCCTGGTCACTCTACTGGTCACATGTACTCTGTCAATGTATGCAAAGACAGAAGGGTCTTATCCTCCAGAATGGGCCTGTGAAGTTTACAGCAATAGAAGAAAATTTCAGTTAGGAGAGAACCTGCTCTCCTTCTCTATAATGAAAATTATGACAGAGAAGAAATGTGGTGATGTAAATGTATGCCTTGAAGGTAGCCCCTTAGGGCTTTCAATTCACTTCATTTGTCAATAAGGGAAATTTACTGTATAAATAACTGTAGGTAAATATAAATATCTTATTTGATATAAGTATCAAAAATAATACATAATGATTGTTAATAAAGTGTTTACTTAACTTTGTACTTCTCTGTCTTTATTTCAGCTTACCGAGGGGATGTTATCATGACCCAAACTCCAGCTTCCCTGCCTGTCAGTCTTGGAGATCAAGCCTCTATCTTTTGCAGATCTAGCCAAAGCCTTGTAGATAGTGATGGAGATACCTATTTAGAATGGTACCTACAGAAGCCAGGGCAGTCTCCACAGCTCCTGATATACAGGGTTTCCAATCAATTCTCTGGGGTTCCAGACAGGTTCAGTGGTAGTGGGTCAGGCACAGATTTCACACTCAAAATCAGCAGAGTGGAGCCTGAAGATTTAGGAGTATATTATTGTCTCCAAGGTACACATCTTCCTCCCACAGTGATTCAGACCCTCACAAAAACACCCTTGCTTGGGGTGGCTCAACTGTCACAAATGTTACTTATTTGTGAGAGACACAGAGAGCAGAAGAGACACTTGAGATTATTGCTTGCAGCTGAGGGACTTGGAGCATGAGCATCTGCCTGGCTACACATCAAGGGTAATGCATCTTAGTTCTCTTCAGCTGCAGCAACAATAAAATTGTCCCAGGAGAATGGTGAACAGGTGCTCTCTCAGAAACCATGAATGATGATCTGAAGGTGAGTTAAAACTCATATTTGCCCTAATCCCTTGTCTGGCTTCATCATCCACAATTATCCAGTAAATCAGACAGAAACCTGAGACATACACCTTTGTTTAACTATTTTCTTTATATTTGACTATTTCATTTGGTGCATTTTATGCTTTCAACTTTAGTTTTATTTTATTTATTAAAGTAAATATTGTATATTCTACTCCATGATGGCTTCCTATGTGTGTAAAATATGCGCATTGACTCCCTACATTCATACATTACTTTATACAAACAATGTTTATTTCTGGTGGACAATTGCCTTTTTCAAAATCTGTGTTCAGTTCTTGTTAGTATTCTGACTCCATGTTTTATTTCAAATTACATGCACATTAAATGATGGATAGGAACATATCTTTTGAGTTTTTTGACATTTTGCTCCCATTGTTCCAATTTGATTGTGTTTTGCTTTTTCAATGTATTGATAATTTTTTTTATTTTTAAATTTGTGTAAATTTGATGGCTTTAATGCAAACCTACATTCAGATTAAATTACCCTTAAGTCTTTTGTTTACAGAGAATTCATATTGTTCTTTCAGTTTTGATGTTCTCTGCTAATTGACTTTTTTGTTGGACAGGAAATTTTAGACTGTTATTTCTTGCTGGAACTTTAGGTCTATTACTCAATTGTCTTCCACCTTTTACATACTTATTAAGAAATTATCAACAGTATTTAGGCTTCCCTTCAATGTAACTTAGCTCATTCTCCTGTTGCTCTACTCTTGAGGGTCCCCCAAAGACCATCAGAGAGCTGGACTCAGTGCAGTCACATGAGAGTTTATTTCAAGATCGAAATGAATGGAAGTGAAAACCCTTTGTTCTGATGCACCATAGGGTTACCTGCCTTGAGCCACTAGGTGAGGAAGCTTTTAAAGAAAAGCCCATGCCAGCAGGGAGCTGCAAATCTTGATATTCCGGGATTTGCAAAGGGGTATGAAGTATGGCAGCCACTGGCTGAGTTTTCTGGTGCTATCCCAAGTCCGGAATCTGATGGCTGAACATTTGGTGCCAAATTACCCTTTGAATTCAGTGACCATCAGCCACATGCCCTCAGGCACCAAACGCCTGCCTCCCCAAAGCTTTGCAAGGACAAATCTCCTTTTCTGTGGACCTCCCTCTCTCCTCCTTCTCTGTCTTCTTTTTTTTCTCTATTTCCGTACCTTTTCCCCTGAGATTTAATCTGCTGGATAGGTGTTTATCACTAAATCTATGTAGGAGTCTGAGCTTCTAGGACTTAAATGTTCAGAATGAATTTTATTAACTATGATTACTATATGTTCATCTTTCTCTTTCTTGCATAACCCCCAAAATATAAGTTTGCATTATTTAATGGTGTTCCATATACAATAGTGTTGTTTATTTTTATTTTGTTTTATTTTAGTTTATTATATACTTTGAAAATTTAAAAACATAAATAATGATTATATTATGTTTTTATTTTTACTCCCAATTATCTTATTCCATGTAACACTGACACCCCTTTTCTCAACAACACACTTCTGCAGTAATGATTCTTTTCTGAGTCAAAGAGTTAATTATCTTTGTTTGCATGAATATGAGTTGAGCCTTAAGTTCTGAATCACAGCAAATTGTTAATGGCTAACAGCAATAAATAAAGATCACGCCAGAGAAAAGAATGGCACACCATTTTCAAGAAGTTATTAACAGCTAATGCCCTATTATTGAAAAGTAGGAACTCATCAGGCTCTCTTCTACTCATAATAAAATGTTGATGGATCCAATATTTTACAGGTAACCACAGCAATGTGTTTGTGAGTACGATGTTCATATTCAGAACCCATGGTTTCCCTAAGTGTCTTGCAATACAAGTGTCTTGTATTCTTCCCACATCCTGTATGAGATGTCTTTTGTGGATGAAGGGGTGAAAATCAGATCTCCTTGAGGATAAATGTGAACACACCATAAGAATTTATAGTATTTTCAAAAGCTATAAATTTCTTCACTAAGTACCAACAACTAAAAAAAAAAAGTTTTTTCTGATAAAGGATGATAATAGCACTAATTTATAGGTAGGTATAAACATAATAATTAAAAGAAATGTGATAAAATTCTTATTCAGAAAAACACTTGTTTATTACCTCATAGTTTGTATGTCATGTCTAGCCATGTAATCTGAAGTAGATTTGCATTATCAAACACTAGTTCTCTTCCAGTCAGTGGGGCACTGATCTAGCTTAGCCATATGTTAGAGATGATTACAGCAATTAGTATACTGAAAAGTTGATGACCATTATTAGAAATCATGAAATCTAAAGCTGAGCAAAATAAATGATAAATTTTTCTACATCAGGGCTTTGTAGATCAACTTTCAGAATTGGAAAAGCTAATTAGCTAGGTGGATAACTTCAGCTGAATTCTATCACCATTTCTCTATATTCTATAACCAAAATGTATAGTGTCTTTATCAATAGAACGAGTTTTGGAAGACAAGCAAGAAAATTGGCAATAGCTTTATTAGTTTGAGGTCCAAAGCCACTGCCTTAATGAGGGCTCTAATATATGTCACTAGGAGTTTTGTTTTATACCTTCTTTTTTCTAGATGTACATTATTCACCCCATGATGTGCTTCATTAATCATTGATTTTACTCTTAAATTTAGTAAAAAAATTTGTGTGTTTCCATAGGCTTTTTTAATGGACTCTTTCTTCTGGATAAACAACATCTTCTCTCCTACTCTATATCCGTCACTTTTCCTATTTTTGGCACCTACTATTATTACTGTGTACTTTTATATAAACTCATTCTACTATTTTATTTCTATGTTTTTTTATCATTCTCTAATTAGACCTCTCTAATTCCTACCTTATGGACTCCAGATTAGTTATTTAAGTATAATAGATTCAAGTTAGGATCTCCTTATGAGATCTAAAGGTTATATCATAACAACTGGATCTTCAAAGATGCAGTTATTGGAGTGGGCATCAATGATTCAGAGTTATTGAAAACTTACATTTCAGGGAAAGATATAAATTGCTAATGTGTGCCAAAATAGATTCTTTACTGGCTATATTTGTGTTTCAAATGGACACAAGTTAGAGTCATCAGAAATGAGCTTCAGTTGTAGAAATGCCTCCATGATATATATCCATAATTCATTTTCTCAATTAATGACCAATGCAGGAGGTCCCGGCCCATGGAAATGGTTTGATCTTGGGGCTGGTGAGCAAGCCAGGAAAAGCAAGCCAGTAAGCAGCTTCTTTCACTGGCCTGTGCACCAGATCTTCCTTTCAGGATCATGACCTGTTTGAGTTCATGTTGACTTCCTTTTGGTGGCAAACAGCAATGTGGAAACATAAACCAAATAAAACCATTATTCCTTAAACTTCATTTTTGGTCATGGTGTTTTTATGCATCAATAGAAACCATATCTAAGAGAGATGCTTAATATAAAATGGGTTCTGCAAATCTGTCACTGCTCATTCATGATCTACCAATGTGTGAAATGATAGCTAGAACTCCTGTATGGCTCTGGGGTTTTTAGATATGTGACTAAAAGAGATTCTATAATAACCAAGGAATTGTGTTCTGGTCAAAGATCTGCCGTGAATGGAAGAGTATGGTACATGTTAATTCTGAAGCATGATATGTGATTTGTAAAACCCTGTATTTTTCTTTTTGAATGAGCTACTATTTAGAATATAAACCAAAGCTATGAATATGATTAATAGAATAGAAATAAGAAGAAGAAATGATTTTTAAATATTCTGTTGTGCCTGCATTTTTATTTTATTTTACTTTTACTATCCAGTGACAAATTCATGATAATCTGGAAAAATTAACATTTATAGGAAAACATTTATAAATACAAGGAATTAAGTAGATAGGCAGTTCCTAAAAAACTTGGCTGATCCATGTGCTGACTTAGATGGTCTGTTCAGGTCCTCTATCTCACTGCAAACAGGAAACAAAAAAAAAAAAGAAAGTGCCTACCTATATGCACACCAATTATGAACTGCCTTCAGCAATGCCTCAAAACTGCAGCTTTGATGGTCATAGGTGAATCCCAGATTCTCGGTGGCCAAGAAGCCACACCTCTAAGTCAAGGTGATGCATTTGTTCTCCACTACATAAATTATAGCAGGGAAAAAGTGAGAACCCTGCATGGTTACACTTTTGGTAAATCACATCTAACCTTGTAAAATACCATGATGCTGTTTCTTCCCTATTCTCTGTTGACTATGCTTTACCATTCTTATTTTTTAAATCAGCATGATCCTATCATTATTGAAATAAAGAAACTATTAATTTTTCCAAAACCCAAATCTCTTGAAAACATTTTTTTCTAATAATTCCATGGTATTAATAAGTTTCTCATTTTCATCACTAATATATGTTTCTACAAATTTAAACTTCCCCATCACTGATATCCTATTATTTGTAACAGGTAACTGCATGGTATTTAGTTTGCCTCCAAGAAAGTTGCTCTATGTGACATTTTATCATAATCAGTTTCCATAACATCAATTTTGCATGCCAATTTATTATTGGCAGATTCTATGGCATAAAGCTGCCTAATTTCTCTTCAACGGTTTTCAAAGTCAGTGACAATTTTATTATTAAATTCACAGACATAAATGTAGTATTTTAATTCCTAATTTTTAGTCCACAAAGTCCTTATCAGTTCAATTAATGTCTCATACATTGTATTGTTTCAATACCGTTTTTTAAGGAATATGCAATGAATGACCAAAATAATTACCAACAGGGCAGAAAACATGTACAGCCCAGGGATGTTGTACAAATCTTGTAATTTTTTTTAATTTTAGAGATATTTCTTTTAAATTTCAGAATGGCTATATTGTCTATCATAGCATCGGAGACTTAATTCGTGAAGAGAATTGTTTTACTTTTATTTTTGACTCAACTTTTTGTTTTAGTTATGATGATTTCTGGATGTAAATGTGATGTTTGACCAGCAGGGGTCGCAGTTGTAGAGCGTAACATTCAGTACACTCAGGTTTTCAGGTTTGCTCTTAAGTGAGTAAGTTTATGATCTAACCAAGGCAAATTCTCACAAAATCAGAACAGATTACTACAAACAAATGAAACACACACTGAGGGACGTGACTTGCCCTTGCTGCACAATCAGGCCTTGTGGCTCGGGTTAGATGCAGGAAGGACTGGCTGGTTACACAGCTGTGGCAGAGGTTTCCCACCTGCTGTGGTCACATATGTAGGCAAGGAGATGGCCTCCTGCTACTTGGTACTAGTTGTGCACTGGCACACAGGGAGATGCCTACTTATCAGTAGCCTGCTGGACAGAGACAACAGCCTGCCGGTAGCCTGCTTGTCTGTACCTGCTTGGTGGCTGTTTCTGAGGCTCTTTGATCTACAGATCCGCAGCAGCTCTATAAGACCTAGCTTCTAAGACCAAGACGTTTAGAACCAATTACCTACAGTTTATCTTTTAGGTGGTTTAGTAAGGGTCCTCTTTCTGATCTCTGCCACCTTGCCTTGGTTACCAACAAAGCTTCCAGGAGCCCAAAGCTAGAACCATGGGGTTGGAGAGGCAGCCTGCTTCACTGGCTGACTGATGTCCCTGTTCACTCCCTTTCAACAAGACCTCTTTAAAAGATCAGTGACCATGTTGGACACCAGATACAGTTATATTAACATCTGGAAACAGATTTTAAAACTTAACATTTATTAAGTAATTTATACAGAAAAGCTCACTATTACAAGAGATTAAACATTTGTGTGGATCCTGGAAAGCTGAACTGCTCCATGTGGCTGGTTCAGTGGGTCAGATCCTCTGTCCAACAGTGTGAGAGATCAAACAGGAAGAAAGCCCATGGTTACATGCATCTGTTCTTACACTGTCCTGGCCATGCCCTGAATACTAGGGGGATTCAGGTCCTAAGGGTTATGCCTCTAGGTCAAGGTAAAGGTGGTCAACTCCACTACACTCTAGTATACTCAGGCCCTACCCTTCTGAATTCGAATGTAACATGATTTCTGATCTGCTGCCATTGAATGTATTTGAAACACCATGAGATTTACTTGGAAGCCTCATAGATAAAGAGCTATGGAGACTATAATGCACTTTGAAAGTACAAACTCTAGTAGGTGTATTTTTTTTTTTACTGTCTAAGTATCTCTGAATAGCTTTTAACTCTGAAAAAATTAATAATAGTTTCCTGTGTCCTGTTAGACATGCATGTGAACTGAACTAAGTAAATATTAGCACTGCCAAAATGTAGAATGTTAAACTTGCTAAAGCTGAGAATTTGTTTGGGCTAAATAGTGGTACTTTTAAGGTAGATGTGGTGTTTTTAGCATTGGCCACTAGCAGATACAATGAGCATGTTAATTTACTTAGAGACAACAGTAGCCTATCCTAAATCTATGTAATACAAATTTCCTCAATGTGAGTAAAATTTTTCTCATCTTCATTCCCTAGTGTAGATGATTCAAATACATTCAGAGTACCAATATGTGAAGGTTTGAAATAAATTTGCTACCAAATTGAGTGACACTCTTAGAAGGTATATCTTTGTTGACATAGACATGGTCATATTCTACAAACTGTGTCACAGTTGAGCCTTGAGGTCTCCTAGGTTCAAACCACGACCAGTGACACATTGCATGTCTTGTTTCCTAGTCTTGTTAGTCTTGACTACTTCACCAGCGCCCTGTCTTTCTATGCACCACCCTAGTCACAGACTTCATACTTCCTACCATCATGATAATGGACTATACCTCTAAAACTATAAGCTGCCTTGACTATTCACTGTTTTCTTTAATGAGTTGCCATGGTCATGGTGTCTCTTCACAGCAATAAAAACCCTAAGGCATGGTGAAACAAAAATTTTCTAGCCAGTGAATGGCTAATGTTCATAGACATGAACTTCATGGCAAAGGGGAGTTGTTGTACCAGTTACTTTTGTGTATTTCCTGGGTTAAATAATCCTGAATTATGGTGTGGGGAGTATTCAGTAAAAACATACAGCTCACTGTGATAAAGTGGCACACACAAAGTACAGATGAACAATAAGATTCCCTGAGAAAGTTCTTCAGACAAGGCTCTGCCCAGATGCTGACAAGATAGCAACATCACATAAAAAAATGAGAGTGCTCAAAAAATGGTTCTTGTGTTTAGCTTCTGTGAACATGAGGAGGTGCAAAGCTAAGCACTGGGAATTTTACTGTTTGAAGCTTTTCTGTTGCTTGGAAATATGACTGAGGTTTTCTTAGTGTGTAAAGCAAATAGTGCTTAAACAAGTGATAGCCAAATTTAGGAATATTTGTAAGCAATAACTGTACCCATATATATTAAATTTTATGATGATAGCTTAGAAGTAAGTCAACTCAAGAAAAATTCTATAAGCATATTTGCCGACTTACACAACACGACTGTTCACCACATAAACTTTGTTATATAAAATTTATGCACCAATCTGTCCCAAAACACATTGCTTTAGTGTTAAATATATACATCATGAACATCTCTGACATCATAAATGGCATCTTCAAATGAAAAGGAGAGGTTTTGTTTAAGAAAATAAATGATAGAGGAGTAGGGAATGAGTGTGAACTTAGGAAACCTTCAGAACTACTATTTGGGTTCCTGCATTGACTATACTGTTGGCATTGTGAACACATGTACTGGCCTCTACACTCACCACATTGTGTACTTGGCATCTGTGTTGGCTGCTCATACAGCCAT
Source organism: Sigmodon hispidus (assembly GCA_004025045.1). Classification (NCBI taxonomy): domain Eukaryota; kingdom Metazoa; phylum Chordata; class Mammalia; order Rodentia; family Cricetidae; genus Sigmodon; species Sigmodon hispidus. Next base: position 12,574 of record PVIH01017416.1, on the reverse strand, counting down.
ACATCAGTTAAATGGCTTTCAGAAGATGGCTAAGAATCTGGAAGAACAAATGGAGATTTGACAGTTGCAGATTGATGAAACAATACTTTAAAAACAGGTGGCCTCTTCTGTAAATTTTTCTTCTGTTTCCTATCATGCTAGAATTTCCACTTAGGGGCCAAGAGAGATAGTTCAGTGGTTAAGAAAACTGTATATTCTCTGTAGAAACAACCTGGTAGGTCATGAGAATCTATAATTCTATTTCAAGTTCTGACAATTTGGTGTTTTGAAAAACAATGACCTCCAAAGGGAGTGGCACAATTAGAAGGAGGGGCCTTGTTGAAGTAAATGTAGGCTTACTGGAGGAAATGTGTTAGTGTGGGGCAGACTTTGAGGTCTCCTTTGCTTATGTTTCACTCTTGGTGGCACTGTGGCTACTTTCTGTTGCATGCAAGTCAAAATGTAGGAGTTTCAAGTCCATTTCCAGCACCATGTCTGCCTGCACATGTCACCCCATGATGATAATGGACTAAACATATGAAAATGTAAGCCACCCTAATTGAATGATTTTCCTTAATAAGAGTTACCATGGTCATGGCATGTTTTTACGGCTAACAAAACCCTAAGACAGACAAGTTCTATTGACGACTATAGGTACAAAGCTCTCATGTGCTGCACATGCAGGTAGAACTAAGAACATGAAATAATTTTTTCTTAATTTACAGTAGTACTTATTTTACTGTACTCACATAGTTTTACCCACTAGTTATTATATATAGTTTGTAGAACATTGGTATTAACTTTTTAAATAAAAATTCTACAAAATAGTTTAATTACACTTTTAACAAGAAGGGAAAATGATATGTAATATATATATATATATAAAGGAATATATTATATATATATATATAAATCATTAGAAGACAAACAATCTTTGTTGTAGCAACTGTACTGAGACAGGAGTGCTATGTGTTAACATACATAAAATTGTTTTTTGAAAATCAAGGAAACAACTAACAGCTTAGGATCAGAAACATCTTGGACTGACTCCTTGGATCCCACTCCCCCTAGAGGAACTCCTGACTTGGTCTTGATGTTGGGGGGAGAAAACTGGATTTGCCAGGAGTGGAGGCTGAACTAAGGAATATTGGAACCTGGGGACCTTGGGATTGCCTGCCCATGGTGGGGATGGGGAGCTGTGGAGAAGATAGAATGACCTGATGTGGTGGGAGGGGGAAGGGACCTTGATTAAGGATGTACAGGGATAGAAAATGTAACTTCTTTATTCATAATAAAAAAAAGAAATCTCATCTTGATCTATTTTTACTGAGATGAATAAATAATGTCCGTCCTGGTCTCTTTTGAACAAACAAACAAACAAACAACAACAACAAAAAGAAAATCAAGGAAACAATATTGACCTCCCAAATTTGTTGTTTTAATATTGAGGTTTTCAATTACTAAATTTAATTAATACTATTAGTTTGCTAGAATTATTGGTAATTATCTAATATTTTTTTAAATTTTATTTTGCCAATTTCTTTGAAGAAAAATTTAGCATTTTTCCTAATATATAATATGAAATATTTAATTCATTAGGCTTTTAACTATAATTTACCTTATTATTGTGGTTACATATAATTACATTTATATTTTCTGCAATTGACACATAAACTCAATGTAAGGCAACTAATATTCCTTTAGGAGTTTCTAATGTTGATTAACTCAGTCTAGAATTCATGTAGTTAATCAGATAGCGTACCTAATAAAAGGTGAAACTTATAAAACTGATATTATATCTTCTAACTTGATTGGTCTCTTTGGAATAAAACTACACTAATTATCTTTGTGTATACTGCAGATGTATAGGTAGGTTAGATAAACTACCAAAAAGGACAAGAAAATAGATCTTATTAGTGAAAAGAGGAATACAATATGTAGAGTACTGTTGTTGTTTCTAAAACTATGTTTTGAATTATCAATTCTTCATTAGTATAAATTGTGGAAGCATGTTGAAGACAAATCTTTACAACTGTGATGTCATATAAATAAATCTATATTCTAATTCATGCAGTGGGATTAAAAATTAGTAAGTATGTATTTCAACAATTTGATCTTTTTAAAAAAGCAGAACAGAGAACATAGGAGCCAGAAGAATTCTGTGTGTAGTGCTGAGACAGCTGGAAGCATCAACACACAGCGGGACATTTGAAGACATAGCAGAAGACCATGGTTGGACAACCTTCTAGGTCCCTGACACTTGTGCTCAAGCTTTTGTAGGAAATCCAGATATCATTTCTGCTGACATTTGTCCCAGGAATATTTCTCTGTCCTTTAAACACTGGCACTTGGAAATTAATTTTATATATTTAAGTGATGTGTTCTGTAATGTTCATATTAATTTCCACTTTTCTATGAGTTCAAGTTTGGGATACAATTCAGACATCTCATAGCAAATGATTGTGTCCTCTGTTAAAGTAAAAAGGGCATTAGTTATCTGTAGCTCTAGAAATTAAGGACAAAGATTTTTGGGTAAGGATAGGACCATTCGGCCTCTTCTACCAAAACAAATTACTCTGTGAGCTTTGCTAAACATCTTGTGACAGCTGAGAAAGAGTTCCAGTGAGTGACTCATTAGGAGGAACATCTGGGGTAGCCCAGCCTCCTCTGCTTCTGTGAGGTTTATGTTATGACTTGTATCACTGTGGGAGGAGGCTCATCATACTGTAGACAGTAGTAATCTGCAATGTCTTCAGATTCAAGACTGCTGATGGTGAGAGAATAATCTGTCCCAGATCCACTGCCACTGAACCTCGATGGGACCCCATCATCCAAGTTGGATGCACGGTAGATTAGGAGTTTAGGAGACTTTCCTGGTTTCTGTTGGTACCAGCTTAAATACCTGTCAATATCCTGACTTGCCTTGCAAGTGATGGTGACTCTGTCTCCCACAGATGCAGGCAGGGAGGATGGAGACTGGGTCACCTGGATGTCACATTTGGACCCTAGGAATGAAGACATAATAAATTCCTACATAATTAAGCCTGAAAAGAGGAACCTCCTTGAAATGCCAATCAAGAATGAAGACATAATAAATTACAACTAGTAAAGCTTGATCAGAGAGGACCTTCTCCAAAGGCCAACCAACAGCAATCACAGTCTAACAGCAAAATTTCCATTTAAGTCCTTTTACCTGGAAACCAGAGCAACAGGAGCCCAAGGAATTGAAAAGGGACCCACATGTCCATGTTGAGTCTTGACTTCAATGACAACTTAACAGAGTGAAACTGGTATATGAAGAAGTTCTCAAGGTTGTGCAGTGAGTGCATGCAAATCACTGGGATCCCTATAGTGGTATGCACAGCTGCAAGACCTACTGATCTCAGTAACTGAGCACAAACCCAGTGTCTCCAGATGTCCAAGGTCAGACCACATACATGCCTCCAAAAACAGCACATTTCTATCAAGTTTTAAAATTATACGTGACATTTATAGTGTACATAAGTTCTATTTGGAACAGTATATTTCAAAGATATATTGAGGATAATATAGGCAAATATCATGGTATAAGTTAATGTACAACAGAGAGGGGACTATTAAATTTTTACCTCACTCAAATAATTCTGAATGAGTAAAAAATACCGTGTTTTTCTTGTAAAGTGTTTGTGAGTCTAGAGTAGTATTTACTTAAATTAAAAGGTTAATACAAACAAACAAGAAAAAAAAGCCAAACATGCCCAAGCGGCAAACCACAACCACTGAACAGCTTGGGATCAGAAACACCCTGGACTGACCCTTTGGATCCCACTCCACCTAGAGGAACACCTGACTCACTCTTGAGGGAGAGGGGAAAGAACTGGATTTGGCCAGAGGTGGAGACTGATCTAAGCATTAATGGGTCAGTGGGACCATAGGAC
>PVIH01017415.1:29409-42026 GCA_004025045.1 Sigmodon hispidus | reverse complement strand
ACTCCAAAGGTATTAGCTCAACTATGTTCATAACAGCATTATTTGTAATAGCAAGAACCTGGAAACAACCTAGATGTCCCTCAACTGAAGAATGGATTAACAAACTGTGGTACATCTACACAATGGAATACTACTCAGCAGTAAGAAAAAATGATATTCTAAAATTCACAGGCAAATGGATGGATTTGGAGAATATCCTCCTGAGCAAAGTATCACAAACTCAGAGAGATAAGCAGGGGATGTACTCACTCACTTGTGGTCTCTAAACAAACTAACAAGAAAAAAAGCCAAACATGCCCAAGCAGCAAACCACAACCACTGAACAGCTTGGGATCAGAAACACCCTGGACTGACCCTTCAAACCCCAGTCCATCTATAGGAACAATTGACTCACTCTTGAGGGAGGGGGGACAAAACTGGATTTAGCCGGGAGTGAAGACTGATCCAAGCATTATTGGGCCAGTGGGACCATAGGACTGTCTGCTCCCTGCCAAGGGAGGGGATGGGGAGTTGCAGAGAAGAAAAATGATCAGATGTGGTGGGAGGGGGAAGAGACCTTGAATAAGGATATACAGGGATGGAAAAAAAAATTCAGAGGGAAAGCTGAACACAAAGAAAATATATGTGTAGTAATCTTATTTGCATTTCCACCCTTGATAAGCTATGCTTATGATTATTATCCTCTGTATAGTTATTGTTAATTCTTCCGCATTTTTAAATTCTTTTTACTGTTTTTTTTTGATAAATACAAAATAAAGAAGGAAAAAAAAAAACAAAAAAAAGAATAATGATCAAATGGGAATGCAGAGTACCTCATATTGCACAAGACTGTGTCCTGTGGATAGAGAAGAGAGATGGTGAGAAGCAGACGTTCAGGATTCCCCTGGCCTCAAGGAGGGTGGTGAGATGGAAATTTTAAGAGGATACATGGCAGGGGAGGCAAAGACAGTCACAGAATGGACTGACTTAAGAAGAAGGGGACCATGCAAGTAGCAGGAAGTCAATGATGGCCTGGGACAGAAGGAAATACTTACAGGCAAACTTTCTGCTTGGAAATATTTAGAAATGAACACTACATGTTTAAATCAAGTAGTTTTTATTAGGGTTTGAATGTAGAGCTTCCCCCATAGTCTCCAGCTAGTGATGCTGTTTTGAAAGATTATGGAGGCTTTGGGAGATGGAGCCTGGAATTTAGCTGCAGTATAGATCTCTGCTTTCTCACAAACTACCAGCACGTGATTAGCCTCACACTGCCACCTACAGGTAACACTGTTCCTGCCACCATGCCTTCTCAACCACCTCTAAAACAAGCTGACATTAATCTTTCTTTCCTTAAGTTGCTCTGACAGTATTTGTCAAAGTAATAAAAGACTCTAAAACAATTGTTCTCTATTTATCTCTATAACTTCTGGTTTTGATGCCGGTGGTGGGATAACATATGGTCCAGGGCAGCCTGTCTGACAAGATGAGATGTGAAACCCCAAATATAAATGGCTTATTTGACAAACAGAACATGGCATGATGTTTAATCTTTTAATGAAAAATGTATTCCTTTGTTTGGTCTCTTTTAATTCTTTTGAGAACATTAGAAAGAAAAATCTCATCTTGCATCTTGGGGTTTGTTTTTACAACCTCCCAAGCACTTGGCTAGCATGCCACTAAGGGAAAGTAGGCCTTAGGTTTACCTACTGGGTAACAGCAAACTTAATAATATTTCTTACTTACTTTCATTGGTTTTATTTTACTTTATATCATGTGAACTCTTAATAAATTTTTGCTTTCTTAAGTGATATGAACAAGCAAAATTACTTGAAATGTGTAGATTGAAGAATGATAAGCCACAAGCATTAGACCATCATGCCATAGTAGAAGTCTCAGAGACAGAGAAAGAAAAGTTTATTTGGGGTCACATTCTTGGTTGGGGAGGGTGCTGGAGTATTGAAGAGTATCAAGTAGACCCCTAGAAAGGTGCCACAGGGTAGGCTGCTTTTAGGAATAAATGCTAGGAAGGGACATATTTAGACCTACCCTCCATTTATAGTAAAGAACAGTGACCAGGAACTTCTCAGGACTGCCCGCAGAGCAGGACAGATGAATATAAAGATGCAACAGGATCACCTGAAATATTGTTTTTAACTTTTTTGCTTTCTATTTGTATACATGTCTCAGTAATGCTAATGTTATTTTTCATTATAGTTTCTGGTCTTAATTTCCTTCGCTGATCTTAAATCCATCCATTTTCTCCTTCTCTTGGCATACCCATGCTACCCATCTTTCCCTAAGCCCAGCACTCTCCCAGTGATTTGCATCTCACTATTGTTACCTTATTTAAAGTAATTTATTCATACTCCTAATTAGTCTCTGCAAAATCAGATTTGAGCAAGTGCCACTCTGTGAGGACAATTCTTTGATGGTTCAAAGCTTCTCACTGTGGATGAACCTAATGTCCTGTGACTCATTATAACTTGCTGACTGGCTGAGGCCCTACAACCCTCTTTTCCCATATCTGTCACTGCCCACACGTTCCTTTCCCTTTGTGCTCTCTCACATGCATCTTCAGTGCCTACATTTGTTTGGCACATTCTCTCACTAACCACAATTTTCCCACATGCTGTTCTGAAGCCTGGACATCTGTGCCCTCTCCATGTAATTAGCTGCTGATTAATTTCTCAGCTCTGTGTTAAAGCCTCACCCTTAGGTCAAGTCCCATGGCTTGTATGCTAGGACAGGATTCCTGTAATATATAATTATATCATGACAGTCTTCATAGCAATGGTCACAGTTTAGATTTTGGTAAATGTTTACTTTGCATTCAATAATCTTTTTGTTTGTTTCTTATTTTACTTTCACTTCCTCTTACCTATCAAGGTCTATGACATAAGGGAGGCACTTAATATTTGTTAAATAAACTACATAGATCTGAAGTACCTTTTGAATGTCTAATGGGTATCAGAGGGAGTCCATGACTGAGCTAAAGAACAGATATTAATATTCTTCTAAGTAGAAGATGTGTCTTACATAACCAAGCTATAGATTTTTCATAGTATTTAATTCTGTATTTCTAAAGTACAGAAATGCATGTCCATAATTTATCTGGGAACCAGGCAGCAAGATGATTGAAGAAAAAGATTGTGTACAGGGATGCATGAAAGAAGGTTTAGATTGACGGATGGACATCTGTCTGGACCTAGCAACCCATGTCCAAAGGGGGTGAGAGACTGGAGAATCCTTCACCAGCAATCCCAGGGGACACATAGCTGACAGCCAGGACTCACCTTCAAGGTAAGTTGCATCATCATAGACAAACATTTCTCCAGACTGCACGACCTGTGCCCAGAGACCAGTGAGAAGCCTCTCTCTGAACTGCTCAACCCCGTGCTCAGAGTAGAGTGAGAGACGGGAGTCTTTTCTGACCGTGCGACCCTGTGGCCTGACCACAGTAAGTAAGAGATCTTGCAGTCTCTGTGTTCAAAGCAGACGAGACACAAAATCCCTGTAACCACAACTGACTAGGATCGGACTAAGACCTTACTAAGCATGAACCAAGGAAGTTTTGGGCAGGCTCCAGTGCTAAAATACATATAACAATGATGTAAAGAACAACAAAGCACCACCCGAAGAAGCTGGTGACACTACAACATCAAGACCTGAACAGATCAATGAAGAGGAAACAGCAGGAAACAACATTAAAAACACTTTTATGAAGATTATAGAAGCCTTAAAAGAGGATATTTTTAAAAATCCCTTAAAAAATAGAAGAAAATATGAATAAAAAATTGAAAGAGATGAACGAATCCTTGAAAGAAAACCAAGAAAGAGAAAACCAACAAATGAAAGAAACATTCCAGGAAATAAAAATTGAACTAGAAACAATAAAGAAGGCACAAAATAAGGCAAAGGAGAAAATAGAACCTCTGAAGAAATGATCGGGAACTACAGATACAAGTATAACCAACAGAATCCAAGAGATGGAAGAGAGAAACTCAGGAGTAAAAGACTCAATTGTGAAAATAGATAAGTTACTAAAAAAAAAAAACAAAAACAAAAAAAAAAACAAACCCATAACACAAAACTTTCAGGAAATTTGGGACACCATGAAAATGCCAAGCCTGAGAATAATAGGAAAAGAAGAAGAAGAAGAAGAAGAAGAAGAAGAAGAAGAAGAAGAAGAAGAAGAAGAAGAAGAATAATGAATTCAATATCATAGGAAAAAAAACTTTCCCAACCTAAAGAAGGACATGCCTATAAAGATACAAGAAGCTAACAGAACACCAAATAGATTAGACCCCCCAAAAGTCTGCTTGCCACATAATAATCAACCCACAAAACATACAGAACAAAGAAAAGTATTAAGAGTTGCAAGAAAAAGGGCCAACTTACCTATAAAGGCAGAACCATCAGAATAACACCTGACTATTTAATGGAAACAATGAAAGCAAGAAGATCCTGGTCAGAAGTTATAAAGACACTAAAAGAACATGGCTGCCAACCCAAACTATTATACCTAGCAAAACTATTAATCACCATAGATGGAATAAGGAAGGTATTTCATGACAAAAAGTGATTGAAACAATACCTATCCACAAATCCAGCACTACAGAAAGCACTAGAGGAAAAATTCCAACCTAAGGAACTCACATACACCCATGAAACCACAAACAATTGATAATCCCACAGAAGAAAAGCCCAAAGAAAGGAAATACACACAAGCTACCACCAAAAATAACAAAGAATAACAATCAGTGGTCATTAATATCCTTTAATGTCAATGCACTCAATTCACCTATAAAAAGACACATCCTAAGACAATGGATACAAAAACAAAAGGCAACCTTTTGCTGCATACAAGCAACACACCTCAATTTCAAAGACAGACACAGGCTCAGAGTAAAGGGTTGAAGAAAGATGTTCCAATCTAATGGCCCCAAGAAACAAGCTAGTGTTGCCATTCTAATATTTAACAAAGTAGACTTCAAACTAAAATCAATCAAAAAAGACCATGATGAACATTACTTATTCATCTCAGGAAAAATCAATCAAGATGAGATCTCAATCCTGAACATGCATGCTTCTAATATAAGGGCACCTTCATATGTAAGAGAAACACTACTGAAGTTTAAACCCCAACATTTGATGACACACTCTAATAGTGGGAGACTTCAATACCCCACTTTCACCCTTGGATAGGTCAACCAGACAAAGACTCAACAGAGAAATAAGGGGTCTAACAGAAGTTATGATGCAAATGGACTTAATAGATATTTATAAAAGTTTCCATTCAAACACAAAAGAATATACATATTTCTAAGAATCTCATGAAACTTTTTCTAAAACTGACCACATTCTTGGTAATAAAGCAAATATCAATAGATACAAAAAATGGGAATAATCCCTTGTATCATATCAGACCACCATGATCTAAAGTTAGAATTCAACAACAATAAAAATCACAGAAAGCCTACAAATTTATGGAAACTGAACATCTCTACATTGAACCACCTCTCGGTCAAGGAAGAAATTAAGAAAGAAATCAAAGACTTCCTAGAATTTAATGAAAATGAATCCACAACATACCCAAACTTATGGGACACAATGAAATCAGTCTTAAGAGGAAAATTCATAGCACTGGATGCTTATATGAAAAACCAACAGAAATCTCACACAAGAGACCTAACAACTCAGCTGAAGGCTTTAGAATAATTAGAAGCAAATTCACCTAGAAGGAGTAGACAGCAGGAAACAATCAAACAATCAGGACAATAGAAACAAAGAGAACAATAGAAAGAATCCATGAATCAAAGAGTTGGTTCTTTGAGAAAGTCAACAAGAAAGACAAATCCTTATCCAAACTAACCAAAAATAAGAGAGAGAGTATCCAAATTAACAGAATAGGAAATGAAGAGAGACGACAGACACTCAGGAAATCCAAAGAATTATTAGATGGTCATACTTTGAAAAATCTATACTCTACTAAAATGAAAAACCTAAAAGAAATGACCAGCTTCTTGGACAAGCACCAACTACCAAAATAAAATCAAGACAGATTAAAGACCTAAACAGACCTATAACACCAAAGGAAATTAAGGATGTTATTAAAAGTCCCCCCCCCAAAAAAAAATCCCAGGGCCAGATGACTTCAGTGCAGAATTCAACCAGACATTTAAAACAGATCTAATACCAATACTCAACAAACTGTTCTATACAGTAGAAACTGATAGAACACTGCCAAACTTCTTTTATGAGGCCACAATTACCTTGATACCTAAGCTACTCAAAGATGCAACTAAGAAAGAAAATTACAGACAAATATCCCTCATGAACATTGGCACAAAAATACTCAACAAAATTCTGGCAAACCAATTACAACAACATATAAAAAAGTCTTCCACTATGATCACATAGCTTTCATCCCAGAAATGCAGGGATGGTTCAACATATGAAAAACTCTGATTGTTATCCATCATATAAACAAATTGAAGGAAAAAAAAAACATGATCATCTCCTTAGATGCTGAAAAAGCCTTTGACAAAATTCAACACCTCTTTATGATAAAAGTCCTGGAGAGAACAGGAATACAGGGAAAAAAATCCTAAATATAATAAAGGCAATATACAAGAAACCAATGACAAACATCAAACTAAATGGAGAGAAACTCAAAGCAATCCCACTAAACTCAGGAACTAGACAAGGCTGTCCCTTCTCTCCTTATTTATTCAATATAGTTCTCGAAGTTTTAGTTAAAGCAATAAGAAAACGAAAAGAGATTAAGGGGATTCAAGTTGGAAAGGAAGAAGTGAAGCTATCTCTATTTGCAGATGATATGATTGTATACATAAGTGATCCACAAAATTCTACCAGGGAACTTCTACAGCTGATAAATACCTTCAGACAAAAGTGGGTTAATAAACAGGTATGACTAATGCAAAAGAAGGTAGAGAACTTACTCACAAAGGCTTTCCTTCTTCATTTGCTAGACAGAATAATAAAACTTGCAGGGAATTAGCAAATCATGTGAGTATACTTAAAATATTTTATAGGCACTAGATAAGCAAGAAATTGTTTGTGCATTTATCTACCTTATAAGTGTGTGTGCACCTGTGCAAATCTGTATCTACACAGTTACATATATATTTATACTTCTCTTCTTTCGTCTGTATGTGTTACCTAAACTGCCACATATTACATAATGATGTAATATTTTGACTATTCATTGTAGCAATGGCATGCAGGCTAGATGTAGGATTTCATAAAGACTGCTTGAAGTGGAATGGATGAGCATTTGGGTGGGTGGGTGGGGGACCATCCAGAGGCAAAGTACATAAGGAGTGAGGGTAACTATAACAAAGCCTCAATACATGTATCCATGAAGATGCCATAATGAAGTCCATTACTTCCCATGACAACTTTAAAAAGCAGTGATAAGATAAGATGGTGTCTCTTTAAAATCAAAACGATGCAACACTCTGTTTTAAAATGCCCAGATTCTAGGTTGTGGTTTGTAGAATAGCAGAACCTATGATGGCTAAAGGGCCACAAGCAATGCTTATAAAATGCCAGCAGGGGGAGCCTATAGCCCGAAAAGTAAAAGCTGCCTGAGAATTGGCTGTTCAACTGCAAATACTGAATTGAAAAAGAGGATGTTTCCAAATATTTGCAGTGTTTTTCAGCAGGCCAACGTTTAGATGAAATATAACCCAAATAAGTAAGGACAGCTTTTGGAAAATGCTCAGTACAAATTCAGATAGCAGTGGTCTGGTTCAGTGGTGCTGGCCACACATGGACCACCTCCATAAGCATTAAAAAAATACTCACTGAAACAATGATACTAGAAAGACAGCCATGTAAGAAAGCATGAGAACTTGAGTTCAGCATCATGTAAAAGCCAGGCAGTGCAGTGCATCTGTAACCCAGTGCTGGGGAGGCAGAGACACGTAATCCCTGAGCATTGCTGACCAGCTAGTACAATTGCATTGGTAAGCTCCAGTTTTGGTGAGAGATCCTGTCTCAAAATATAAAGCATGACACTCAACAAAGACCTTTGTCTTTCACAGACCTGTGCACATGCAACCATGTACATGTGCACATGGCACAGATGCACACAAAGAGAAATAATGAGAGAGTTGAGGAATTTTCTCAGTAAGCGAAGTACTTGACCCCTGAACCCTGTGGTAGATATATTTGTAATGTCTGCACTAGAGAAACAGGGCAGGGGGATTCCTGGGGCTTTCTAGACAGCCAGTCTAGCCTACTTGAGTTCCAGGTTAGTGAGAGACCCAGTCTCAAAAAACAAAAATAGAAAATGCCTAAGGAAAACATGAGAGGTTGTCCTCTGGCTTCCACATGTACATGAAGACACATGCATGTGTAACAATGTACAAACTGATATATGTGTGCACTTGTGCATATGTGCATGCACGCACACACACATACACACACACCAGAAATAATGACTGAGACACTTCTACCCCAAAGAGTCATTTTAACTGGCCCAGGAAAGCAAAGATGTGTACAAAACTTACAGATGTACAGCTAGGGCAGGGTTCTGCCTACTCCAGTCTAACTAGGAAACCCTTAGAGGCTTCTCTGATAAGTGACTTGTAGATTTATCTGTTTGCTTTCAGCCTAGGTACAGAAGCCACAAGAGATTTGCAGAAAAAGATAAAATAGTTTTTGGAAAAATTTGAGGAGAAACAAAAGCAACTTTAAAATTATTACAGAAAATGCTCTATAGAACCAGAAAGTCCTACAGGAAGAACAGTTCACTTAAAATGTTCTTTCCCAGTTTTTTTTCTCATTCTTTCCATCTCTTTTTCTCCCATTACTGAATCCCTGCCTGACCAAACCCTGATTCCCTCATTGCTTTCATTGTGTGACTTTTCAGAGCGTGGAGTGATGAGTTACTGTGACAGGGCCTCAGACTGTCAGTCCCCAGCTGTGCACCAAAGGAGCCAAGATGCAGGCAGCGACCAATGGGGCAGCTGCATGGGGTGGGGGCTCATGATGCTTCATGCAAAGGCAGCTTGCCCACTGGAGCACACAGCAACACTTTCAAGATCTAAGAAAGGGATCTGGGGACAGACTCAGTAGTGTGTTCCTTCAATTAGCACCATCAGGATGGCTCTGGAGTTTAGTTAGAAGCTGCAGCAGCAAAACTCTAGGAGGTTTTGAGTACAATGGCGTGAGAACCACTGCTATGCACAACACATTCTAACAAGCTCCCACCCCTTAACCTAGAAAGCCCAAGCAATGCAGAAGTCCTGACCACAGGTTCACCTTCCTCAGAAGAACTAATATATGATTTGGTCAGGCAGCACCTGAAATAACTAGTTGAGGCAAGCTGGAGTTCAGGGCCATGGGCTTCTCAGATGATGAGGATTAGAAACTGGCTTTGAACATTTGTTCTTTTGTTCTTTTACCCCAGGATTGTCTCACAGCCTACGTGTCTCTTATGGAACAATGCATCCTACCATGTTTGGAAACAAATCATGATACTGTTCACCCACTTAAACCTTGTACTTTAGCTTCAGACTTTATCAGTTAAATGATAAAAGTTAAGTTAATGTTAATTTGGAATGCCTCGAAATTCAACATGACAATGTTACCAATTATAAAACATTAGTATCTTCAAGACTATTATTTAAAATGCATTTGTTATGATTCAAATGACATGTCCTCCATAATCCTCGGGCTGTTGGGGGCTGCTGGGAGATCATTAAAAGGTATAGCATGTTTCTAGGAGGAAGTATGTCACTCGGGGCAGACTTTGAGGTTTTAAAAGCCATGTGTTTCCAGTGAGCTCTGTGTTTTTATGAAGGATATGTAATATTTTCTATCATTCATTTTAAGGTTTCTGCACAAGATATAATACTACAGCTAATCTTTTAATTTTATTCCACTTACTGTTATACTGTTAAATTCATCCAAACTCAGGTGATACTATTATGTTGACATAGTAGTGGTTCATCCAGTCTTCTAATCATGGGCACAATCAATTTTATAGTTTCCTACCGTGTTATAGGAAGGAAAAGTCACTATGATAAACTGGAAGCAGGATGCTCAGGAGACCTTGTTAGCAATATAGTATTAATACAAAAGCAAAATACCGACACCCATCTGGAGCCAGAAAGTTAAGAGAAACTCATAATAAACCCCCACCCTTGAAAAGAATAAACAAAACCAAAAATAAAAATCAAATCCTCTGAATGTTAGTAAATCTTTAGGCCAGTCCACAAAATGGCTGAATTTTACACACACACACACACACACACACACACACACACACACACACACAAATAAATAAATAAATAAGAAAACTTAAGATCATGTGTTCTGGTATAAAAGTCTTTCTGCTAAGAATGTATCTGCCATGGGCATTTCTGTGTTCCTCTGAGGGAGGCAGCCAGTCAGGGGGACAGCAAACTTAGTTACAAGGAGGAACAATAAGCAGGGAGGAAGGAAATGTTTGGGTGGAGATCCATCCTTCTAACCCAACCCTAACTCAACCAAAACCCTAACCAGCTCTAACCTAATAACCTAACTCCAACCCTATCACTAACCCTAACCCCATCTCTCGGACCCAACCCTAACTCAACAGAAACCCTAACCAGCTCTAATCTAATAACCTAACTCCAACCCTATCACTAACCCTAACCCCATCTCTCGGACCCAACCCTAACCTCTGTGGGACGTCCCCTTTTCCTCTCAGTCTGTCAACCATCAGGGGAAGAGGGGGAAGAGAGGAAGAAGGGCCAACAGAAAGCTTTGTACTCAGCCCTAAACACGGATGGGGAGGTCTCTGGGAGACAGGCATCTGTGAATCAGCTCAACTTTGTCCCAGAGTATAAGAAATATATAGGACTGGAAAGCCTGGGGACAAACCCTATTTTGCATTAAGTGGTAAGCTCCTATCCAAGGCTTAAAATGTGGCAGCTGGGTCCTATAGTGGAGCTCCAAGCTCAAGTCATCTTTGCAATGACTTATGCCAAAGGTCAAGCTAAAGATGAATCAGGAATCTGGTTTAGTGACATAATATGAGGCTCAAGAGAGAGAGATAGAGTATACACAAAATGAGCATTTTCTCTGTCCTGTGGTGTTCATAGGGACATAAGGAACAGTAAGAAGCAGAGCGGGTCCTGGTGGCTATCCCAGCAGGCAAACAATGGGCTTTAAAGGCTGCTCCAGCCCTGAGAAAATGTAGAACAAGCCCTGAGTGTGAAAAAAAACCACACATTTACTCATCCTAAAAAATGATGCTGTTATTTTTAGACCTTTGAATGGGGTACACAATGCTGAAGGAATTATCAGTAAACCCTATAGTAGGCATACTGGCAGGAAATCGCTAAAGGGATTTATGCCAACAGTGGTTTTATTAAAAACATTTATTAAAATGCACTTCATTTTATGATCCAGCATGAAGATCATAGCTTATGGGGTTTCTTGAATGTATGTAACTGGGGATGTTATGCTCCTTGGCTATGGAATTTGAAAGGAATCCAGAGGTGGGAAAAGAGGTGCTGAGGACAGGGGTGTTAATAGGACCATAAAACAGTGTGAGGCTGTACAAGAGTCCAGGGTGTCAGACTGGTGACACAATCAGGGAGAAAAATCTAGCACTGCACGTGCCAATTTATGTTTTTTAAAGTGCTGCATTTGAAATATTTTTAAGAGTGTATATATATATATATACACACACACATATAATTTAGATATCTAAAATTAAATGTTTAACATGGGTGTATAGTATTAAATATTTATTTATTTATCACTATTTACAAGAGCCTATTTTTTTGTTTTGTTTTTTTTTGCACTGAAAATTTTTTATTATTGAACTTTTAGAATACACAACCAATCCAAAGTTGAAAAGAGAGATTCACACACACAAACATATATATATGTATATATATTCTTTATCAGATACATTGATTTTTTTTTTAAGATTTAGAAAAAAATATTTTGAAGCTCCCAAACAAAATGAGCCATGATTGAATCATGAAACTAAGATTTTTTTTTTCCAAAATGATACTGTCCATAGCTGAAATTGTTTTTATTCTAGTTTTGATCACAAATTCTCTTTCAAAGTTATGCCTATGTTTTGTCAAGGTAGTATCCTAATGTAATATGATTTCTAAGGCCACTTCAACAAGTTAATTTTGTCTGTCTGCTTTTAAATATTTTTTTCCTTCTTTATTTTGTATTTATCAAAAAAAAGTAAAAAGAATTTAAAAATGCGGAAGAGTTAACAATAACTATACAGAGGATAATAATCATAAGCATGGCTTATCAAGGGTGGAAATGCAAATAAGATTGCTACACATATATTTTCTTTGTGTTCAGCTTTTCCTCTGATTTTTTTTTCCATCCCTGTATATCCTTATTGAAGGTCTCTTCCCCCTCCTACCACATCTGATCATTTTTCTTTTCTGCAACTCCCCATCCCCTCCCTTGGCAGGGAGCAGACAGTCCTATGGTCACACTGGCCCAATAATGCTTGGATCAGTCTTCACTCCCGGCCAAATCCAGTTTTGTCCCCCCTCCCTCAAGAGTGAGTCAGGTGTTCCTATAGATGGACTGGGGTTTGAAGGGTCAGTCCAGGGTGTTTCTGATCCCAAGCTGTTCAG
>PVIH01017415.1:0-29309 GCA_004025045.1 Sigmodon hispidus | reverse complement strand
ATTGCAGCTTGGGCATGTTTGGCTTTTTTTCTTGTTTGTTTGTTTAGAGACCACTAGTGAGTGAGTACATCCCCTGCTTATCTCTCTGAGTTTGTGATACTTCACTCAGGAGGATATTCTCCAAATCCATCCATTTGCCTGTGAATTTTAGAATATCATTTTTTCTTACTGCTGAGTAGTATTCCATTGTGTAGATGTACCACAGTTTGTTAATCCATTCTTCAAGTTGAGGGACATCTAGGTTGTTTCCAGGTTCTTGCTATTACAAATAATGCTGCTATGAACATAGTTGAGCTAATACTTTTGGAGTGTGAATGTGCCACAAGAGCCTATTTTTGCCAGTGACCACGCTCAGTTAGGACACAGCTATGGAAAAAGCCAGAGCCTGAATGGGTAACACAAATCATGAAGTCCAGGGTCAAGGGGTATGCTCTTGTCCAGAACTGATTTCTCCCCACAGTATGATGCTGTCTTGGCCACCCACTTCTCACTTTACTTATGTTTCCTTCAGTGGGTCACTGGTTCCTCACAGTTAGAGGGTCAGGAACTGGTATTTCGTTTTCTAACTCACAATCTAAGACTAATCAAGTTAAACTGTAAGGGGAGGCATTCCCAGGAATGACAGAATGGGCCACTACCAACAGCCATCAGTACCTGGAATTCAGGGGTCCTGTAGTCTCTATTCATGGCAGTGGTATGTTGTAGAAAGATTTTTGGCCCGTTTGGGGTGGGAGGTTTGTATTTTGGCACGCACAGCGGAGGTTTTGAATTTGATCTGCGCGGCGGCTTTTGTTTTCTAAAGAAATTAATTAGACGCTTATATGTGTAGGCTGCAGCTTAGAGTTGCTCTTCACCACAATGATAAGTCATTTTGCACCCCAGTATTGTAAGCTATATACACTATCTGATTAAGTTCAATAATATATAGGTACATGCAAACACACACACCCTCTCCATACACATTGCTTGTTTGAGACAGGCTGGCTTAGCTCATTGTACTCTTGCCTCTGCCTTCTTTGTGCTGGGATTGTAAGTGTACCACCACACTCAGATAACTTCATGGTATACTGTAAAGTACTTCTATATGAATACACATCTGGACAATTATTTACAAATAACTAGAAATTGTAACAGAACATTGTAGATTACAGATGTGCCAACTAAGAAGCTGAGGCTTAAGCTCATACATTTTCATTCTTCCTTATCTTTTGGCTAATATTTTTGAACACTGATAGAGAAAGCAGCCAAAAGACTACTCTAACTACTTAAAGACACCAAGGAAAGGAAAGTGGGAACCTGGCCTCAAAGTGTGTCTGGCAAGATGCACAGTTTTTAGCTTCTCCTATACCAGGAGACTGTGGGTAGTTTTTAGAAAGGGTAGAGAGAGACCTTCATCACATGTGCCTATGAAATAGAACAAGATGAACAATAAACCCTAACTCCAATTTATACTGACACAGTCTCATGGTATCTGAGACAGGCAGAGTGAGTTGCCAAGGGTTACACAGGCTGATAGTGACCAGTGGGGGAAGGGAGAGCAGAGGGTCTGAGCTCTATGGACATTCCCATTAGATTATACCAGGAAAATGACCTAGAATTTGTCCTCACTTTTAGGATGAGTTGGAGATAAAGAGCCTTAGCTTATTTAGCAGGGTACTTTCTATCACACCTCTGCAGGACCAGTCTACCTTGTTAGTTCTTCAGAAGCTGATTGCTCTTGGGGTGAGCAGCCAATCACATAGCACTCCCAAGACGGCTTATGACATTCCATAAGGGATAAAGTTTCCCCAAAGTGAGGACCTCAACTTCCAATATCTTGGCCCCTGCCAGGGCTTAGCTGCTGTAGAAGACAACACTGTGGCTCAGCTTCTCCACTGCACTGCTGTCTCTGTGACAGGTCAGGGACAGATGACCATGAGGAAAAAGGAGCCAAGGTCCGTTCCACCAGGGCTCAGGGGCTCCTGGTGCTCTAAATTCCCAGAAAAGTTAGCAAGTCTGCCCTCTAAACAAGTCTGCTCAGATTCTGAATTTTCAGCCACTCAGTGAATCAAGTTGGGGGCTGGAGATGGTGCTGAGGAGGAATGTTTGGAAGAGGAATGGTCAAGACTGGGCTGTCATGGGGACCTGAGCTGAATCACTGGAATTTATTTGAAAATAGCCTTGCATGGTAGTTAATCTTTGTAGTCCCCCGGCTGCAAAAACAAAGATGGGAGAGTCCTGGGGGCTCACTGGACAGCTGGCATTGCCTACTCAGGAAGTTCATCCTAATAAAAAGATACTGTCCCAGTAAACAAACAAACAAATAAGACAGTTATGGATGAAAGACACCTAGCTGACCTTTGACTGTCAAATGCACATGAGACAGCCATGCCCACAGGTCCCGTATCCCACTCCTGCTCTAAATAATAATTTACTTGCAGTCATCTCATTGTTAAAAAATCCTGGGGACGTAATCTTCTACCATATAGAAATTAAATAAAAAGGGAAGGAGACCTTTGTGACTGTTCCTATTATATTCCCACATAGCTGTAGAGACTGCACAGGCAGTTGACACCCACTTGCTTTCCCAAGAGCTACGTTGGCATCCCACTGCAATTAAAACAGAGTCATTTGTGTCTCTCTTCTCTTACTCGCCTTGTCCTTGGAGAAGAAACCATGTGACCAAGGTCACACACAGTCCCTTAAATTACTAGACCTGAGTCCAAGAACAGTCACCCTCTTTTCACCGCCCTCTCATTTTTCTTTCCATGCATGTGTGCACCCTATTAATGAGGTGGAAGTCATAAAATTTCCTGGGCTGTTCCTGAATTAGCCATCTCGTACTTGAACTGACCATCAGTGTTTCCCCAAGATGCCTTTTAAAACTTTCATATCAATCTTTGCACAATTCCCCAGGGAGGAATCAATCTCTCTCTTAGCAAGCTCTTCACAGCAGACTTCAGAATTAAGAGATCTGAACAAAGTGACAGGTCCAACTACAGCAGAGTACGGCAATGCAGCATTATGGTGATGCGTGTTTACTATAGAGCATATGCATGCAGCTATAAACATGTATTATGAAATAATATGTGGCTAGATTAGAAGCTAATACACAACCTTTCCTACCCCCACCCCAAAAAGTTCTCATATTTTAGCTTATGCTAGTGGCAAAGGATACTCATAGACACATTTCCCCCATGTTCTCATGATGATTTAAGGTTATTATCTGCATTCAAGTGCAGTTTGGACCTTCAAGGAAGGTAGAAAAGTCACAGCTGGGAACACAGAAACCTCAGGGAAGATGTAGGGCAGTGTTAGATGCACAGGAAGAGCTATTAGAGTAGAGCATGTGCTGGAAAAGCATGGGCTGTGAGCTAAGGGGAAGGAGGTGGTCTGCCATGCCACCACATGCCTCACCCAATCCCAACAGTAATCTAAGTAGGCCAGATTCTTCCACATTGCAGATGTGGAGAGTGAGATTTGGCAGCGTGTAAGTCAACTCAAGAAGCATGACTTCAGAGGAGGGTCCCTTATTGGTGGGAATGTGAATTAGCAGAAAAATGTCTAGAGGCTTTTTTCAAATCTGAAACAGAATTACTAGATGACCCAGTAATCATAATTCTGGGTAGACACCAAAAGGACATGAAATTGGTACGTTCACTGAAACATTACAACAGCTATAAAGCAGCTAGGGGAGGGGAAGAGACAGGCTGTCAGTCAACAGATGAATGTGTGGAGATGGAAGTATAGTGCTTCAGCCTTTCCCAAACATTTAAGGTCTTGAGTTCAATCTCAGAAAGAAAAGAATTCTTTTCTGTTCTCTGCTTCTATTAATTCATTTGGTTTACATTCCACATTCAAAGGAGAACAGTGGTATTTCTGTACCCTGTTTACTTAGGGTAAGTCCTCGAAGTTGGTAAATGTTGTTACAAGTGACTAAATATCCTCCATTTGAAAGCTGATTCTGATTCTGGTGTGTGTGTGTGTGTGTGTGTGTGTGTGTGTGTGTGTGTGTGTGTGTGTGTGTGTGTGTTCCATGCCTATGCCTGTAGGCAGGACCTTGTGGAAGTCAAAGTCCATACCTCTTTATCTCTCCAAATTTCTGAAACAAAGTGTTTCACTGAACCGAGCATTCACTGGCTAGAGAGCTCTGGGGATGGGTCTTATTTGCCTTCCCCCCACCCTCTAGTATTAGTTACAGATGTGACCCACTATGCCCAACTCTTACATCTGTTCTGAACTCAGATTTTCATGCTGGTATGGCCGGCACTTGAATGACTGACTGAGCTGTCTCCTCAGTTCCCTGGAAGACAAGTTTTAGTTCAGTATAACATTGTTGTTAAATTTGAAGCTCAGGTTGTATCTTCTATGGTGAAACTGTGTATTCTAGCCAAGGCATGTTTAAAAATACTGATTTGGTGTTGTGTTTCTGGCCCGGATTTCCTGGGCCTAAACCAGAGGTTCAGACCCATTCTCAGCCATGCTTAGCCTCAAATAATCACACACAGGCTTATATTATTTTTATGCCAATTGGTCTAGGACCCAGGCATATAGCTTACTAACTCTTTACCCTTAAACTAACCCATTATTTTTATCCTGTTCGGCCATGCGGCTTGGTATCTTTTCTCAGAGCAGCATTTCAGCTTCTTTCCTCTGTGTGTCCTGGAAGCTCCCGTGACTCTGTGGTCTCTGTGACTCTGTCCTGGCATCTGTGTTTGTTCTTCATGTACCCAGAATGTTCCCAGTTTGCTAGCTCTGCCCATACTTCCTGTCTGCCTTCAGTCAATCAGCGTTTTTATTAAATTAGCAGGAGAGTCAAATATTTACAAGGTACCCTAACCCCACTACAATTTGGAAGTCATCATGCCATCCCAGGAAATGTATGGATGTAATCCTAAAATGGTGTATAGCTTTACATTTCTTTATCATCTTTGCATTTGGCCTTAGCTAAAAATCCAAGAAGGCATCTTCTTCATCTGCAATAACTACTATATAATACGTAGTTATTATACATAGCACTAAAAAGGATCAAAACCCACATACCATATTATATGATGTTCTATCAGAAGGAATGAGTTATCTTCATTAGTTTTTATTAGTGGAAAGAGAATGTCTATATTTAGGTTTGGGCCTACAACTCACTAATCATACAATCATGGCATTAGAAATTATAATAAAATGGTGGCTTCCAAAATCAGTCTACTTATCAATCTGAACTTAAATATTTAAAACTCTGTATTTTAAGTTTATTGGTTTTAGTTAACTTCCTTAGGTCTCAGTTCCCAGTTTGACAAAAAGGGATAACTCATTGGGATTTGATGAGAAAACTGAATAAAATAATATATGTGAAGTGTAGAGAACAAGGTGAGATATATAGTGATACTCAGTATGTTTAGCTACAATCATCATCAGCATCACTATTGTCAGAGTCTTCATTGTGTCCCACACTGCTTTTGAATTCAGTGTATAGCTGAGGATGACCTTAACCTGCTTACTTTTTTGTCTCTATATTCCAAATGAAGGGCTTATCAAAACATCTGATTATGTAATGCTGCAAATCAAACCTAGGACTTAGTGTATGAGGGGTAAGCACTCTACTAACTGGACTACAGCCCCACTGCCTACTTTCTTTAAGAAACATTCTATTTACAAAATATGGACTAGCACTGTACACATTTCATAGCATTGTGAGACAATGGGATAAAGCATGATAATACTTAGCATTGAACTTTCTTAGCTGCTAGAAATAATAATAGTAACAATAAAACTAACGTATTTGTTCCCTACACACCATCTTTCCTACTTAAAGATCTTAGGCCTTGTGATTATTTAGCAACTCCAAGAAATCCAATTTCTGAAGCTTATTATGCAAATACTCAAAAACTAATTCATTCTGTGGAATCACTGCACTAACTTATAACCACATGAGGAGCATTGCAGTGCTCATCTCCCTAAGAGTGGAAGATGTCACCTTGAAAGAACATTCTTGAGTGATTGTGTAACTTGTTAAAAGCCAAAGACATAACCTATATATGAAAAATACCATCACCTTTATAATCACCAAAGCAAACAGAGAAAAAAAATAAACAAACCAAAACCAAACCCTTAAAACCAACTATAAGTTTTCTGGTACTATTATATAAAAATACATTTATGGAATGGCAACGCATTTATTATGAAAAACAATAAATCACACACATTGATAAATAAACATTGTTATGTGCAACAACTGTACAATAATGTGGTGCTCTAATGTAAAAAAAAATAGCATTATCATGGACATAGTATCTTTGGCAAGACTAGAAAATTAATAAAAAGCCAAAGTTCATGTACTCCCAACAAAACTATCTGTTAGGAATTTTTTAATGATTTGATTGTTTTGTTAGATGAAAAATGCATACTTCAAAACCTTAAATTATTGGTACCACAAAGAGCTCCTTCTCACAGCCCCACGGCATCCAGCTTAAGACAGACTATGGTGCAAGACTCCAGAGAGGCTGAGGAAATGCAAGAAGGGGGTGCAGATACTCAATTATGTGTGAAATCACTCTTCTTGATATTCATATTTCAATACAGAGAGCTGAACAGC
Source organism: Sigmodon hispidus (assembly GCA_004025045.1). Taxonomy (NCBI): domain Eukaryota; kingdom Metazoa; phylum Chordata; class Mammalia; order Rodentia; family Cricetidae; genus Sigmodon; species Sigmodon hispidus. Next base: position 22,741 of record PVIH01017415.1, on the reverse strand, counting down.
CTTTAAAAAGCACAGTGCAAACAAACTAAAGCAGATTTATTCTGACCATTTTAATTTTAGCAGAAATGTTAAAATGTTGCCAATAAAAAATATAAAGTACACACCTGTGTGTATTATAAGTTTATGCCCATATATGAATTTACATAAATTTTAGTACAATTGCTGAACATCCGTAAACTAAAGAATGATGGCATTTTTTTGTCTCTGGAGGAAAAGAATGTCACTGGGATGTTTGGAGTAAAAGACACATAATTCTGCTGCTTCTGTACTACCTGAATTCATAAATGTATACATGGCATGGTTTAAAATTCACTAAAAATATGTTATGTATAAAATAGAAAATGCACTTGGGATATCTTGTGTTGATAGACACTGCTGATTGTCACAACCTGGGATTAGGGTAGGGATGGCTACTAGTAACTAAAATTTATTAAACATGTTGTATGCATGCACAGGACAACCCCACACCAAGGAATGAGACAGATCCAAAGGGCAAAATCACTGCTGTTATTAACCTCTAAATGATGGGTCTCTGTAGCCAGGACAACACAAACAACTACCAAGGTTGCCCCCTGCTCCAGATAGAGTATATCATTCAATAAGACAGGAGTGGAAGCAATCCTGCAGATGGTGTCCTGTCAGTAGCTTCCAGCACATTCTATACTCCAGAAAAGTCTCCTGTCATCATCAGTTCTCACCAGGACAATGGGGATAGCAAGTACTGGACTCATTGTACTGCCTCACACAGCTCAGGAAGATGAGCACTAAGCCATCTCCTGTGGATCTTCAAGGATAGTAAAGTTCATCCAGGGTGGGACTGTCCCAGTTACTCATGCTTAAAAAATAGTAGAAGCCATACACACTTGCATAGATCAGACACAGCATTGGCACCTGTACTCAACCCACTACAGTATAGGCCAGTGGCATCTGCCAATGGTTTATTCAAGACTTCAGGTCTCAATCAATTCAGCAGAGAATAATAACTCACGGAGAATAGATTCTAACAGAGTATATTTGTTTGAGTGCTTTAGATCCAAAGCAGATACTTGATAAGATATTCTCCTCACATATTAAAGTAGAAAATACTTGATTGAGGAGGTACTGCTGACAGCAACATGGAACAGGAATGAGTCTCACTTGCTTGCTTGACACAGACACCTCAGGAAGCTAACTTCCAACAGGCCACACCATCATATTCTTACCCCCCCCCTTTTTTTAAAATGGATTTCCTATATTTGTTCCTTTTTGTATCCTAATGGGAAAAAAAAAACAAAAGCTATGAGGTCTGGGTGTGAGAGCCTGTAGCAGACATGCCAGAGGTGATAAAGTAGAGAACACACAGGGATTTCTGCTTTATTACACACTCATGCATGCAAGTGTACTTGTATACATTACTAATTCATTCCTTCTCTCTCTGACTAGAATATGAGATCCCTGTGAGCAATGACTCTTGACAGTCTTGCTCACTATAACACTGTCATCACTGAAGCCAAAAGCCTGGCATTGGCTGGGCAGTTGTCCTATTTTCCTTCTTCTTGCTGTGACAAATACCTTGATGAAAGGAACTTCATGGAGACAGAATGTACTCTGGCTCACAGTGGCAGGCCAGTCAAGGCAGGAAGAGCCTGAAGTGAGTAGTCACATTATATCCATAAATAGGAGGTAAAAAGTAGGAAATGAGTATCTGCTGCCCAGTTCTCATTTCTCATTCACTAAGTCCAGGATCTCAGCCTAAGAACAGTGCCACACACGACAGATGGATCTTCTACATCATTTAATATAATCAATGTAATATCCCACAGGCATACCCAGAGGCCGTGTGAGTCCATGGTCTGTAAAGCTGAAAGCACAAACGATCACAGTGCTCAAAAGCAATGCAGACATAGATGAAATGGAATAAGGAATCGCTAAAGAGCTGAGGCTTGATGACAGCTCCAAGTCCCTTGGCAATCAGTGGAGTGGGAAGCCAGATGTGGTCAGTTGTATTATTCATGTTGAAGACACACATTCTCTACCATTTTCTATAACTGTCATTTTCAGTTGTATGATTATGTATTTCCTCAATAGCAATTTCACTTACTGGGCCAATGGAATGGGGCGGGAAGTGAAAGGGCAGTTACATACCCATGACCTAGGAAGCATCACATTTCCAGTCACATTTTTTGCTGTTCTGTCACAATAAAAGATGAATGGCCTCAACTAGCCTGAGCCCAAGAGGGAAGACAACTAGGCAAAGGAATGATGGTCTCAACCTATAGTTAATGCACAAACTTGAATTTATCAATCTCAACCAGTAGACGAGTATCCTAACAGGAACAATTGCTTTGAGCAGTTTTAGTAAGTTCTATAATAGCTAATACAACATTAGCATACAGTAGGATGAGTTCTCTGGGCTTCTAGTACATCAGATACTGATTACCACGAAATTTCATTGCACTGACATAATGGCAAAGACAGTTACAGATGGTAGAGGAAGGTATAATCAGTGCTTGATAGTCCTTTTGTGTGCAGTAAAATGCTTTGCAACCACTAGGTTAAAAGTATCTTTTAGAATAGAATATTGCAAAACTTACGGTTTTGATAAAATAACAAAGTCAATGCATAAATATCCACTTCTGAAATCAAGGCACTGTTAAAAATATGCATTATGTAAGATTAAAGGGAAAAGTGAAATGTGAGTTAGAGCTGGGAGCTCAACAGAAAGAAAGCTGGAGCCAAGGCAGAGCTGACAATGGTTAATCAGCTGCTTTCAAGATCTGAAAAGGCCAAAAAGGTTTTGGATTTTTGTAGCCTGGAGTTTCTAACTACTTGAAAATAGTGTATTATTGCCCATAATTCAACTAAAATTGAAAACAGATCAAAGTAAGATCTATTTGGTATAATTTTCCTTGGGCAAAGAGGCAGCAGGAGTGTTAAAGCTTAATATTATAGACATGAAAGTCCCACAAAGCTACAAGTCAGATAGAATTGTCCATACACAGAGGCAGCCATACTCACCAGGCTGAGGAGATGCTGCAAATGGAAGCCAGCTCAGCATGGGGGCTGCTACTTCTGCCACTAACAATACAACATTATTTTTGGTTACCGGAGTTTGTGAAGCATCTGCCCCTATCTCTTACCTTTCTGTTTAACTCTGTATTATCTTCAGTCACCACAAAGATGCTAACAAGTCACATACAATCTGTGGCCTAAATGTTCATGTTCTTCAATCCTCTTCATTTGCCACCCAGTTTCATATGTTGGAACCTACCCACCCGTGCTAATGCATTAGAAAAGAAAGTCTGGGGATGCAATTGGGTTGTAAAGACCACACCATGATGGCTACAGTAATGTCCTTGGAAGCAGCTAAGGAGATCAGGGTTCTTCCATTCACTTCATGTGGATCCAGGGTGAAGATATCTTCGGTAAAAAAGAGCAGCACTAAGCATGCCAGTAGTGATCTGATCTGGAAACATCTTAGCCTCCAGGACTCTGAGAAACAAGTTCTAGAGTCCCTGATACTCACTTCCCTGAGTTTTGTTGCAGCAAACATGGTGAACAGACTAAAATGGTTCACTACATATAAAGCTCCTAAAACAGCAAGGACAGGACAGAACAGAAGGTCTTGCATAAGAAAACACTGGTGGGGATTCCTCTTTTCAGGTACTTTTTGCTTGCTGTCTGTTGAAGATTTATTTATTTCAAATTTATTCAGTTTTTCTCTACTCCCTATCAATGCCATGGAGTATATAATATGTTTTATCAGAAATACCAATGCCTCCATGTTTCTTTTAGAAGACATGGCCTCAATTCTCTGCTGTTTGCCATCACAATCTCTGGTTGATGCAAAGCCAATGTAATTTGATCCCACTCAAGGCCTGCAATTGTATGAAGCTGGTTAACAACACCATCCTTTAGTTATGGAAATAATCTGGAAGTGTGCACTTGCACCCTGGTGGCCCGATAATTCAAAATACCTTATCTCTGTGTGCAAATGCAGCTACTCACAGAACAAGAGCAGTGATTGACAGGATGCTCTGGTGAGCCTTCCTATCTGGAGCTCTCTGAATGCCAAGTCCTCCATACGCTCAGACAGACCTCCATTGAAAATCATTGCCCATTTGCCCTGCTAATGTCAGGTACAACATATTCCTCTGGCATCTGCAGAGATCAGCAATAGCTCTACAAAACTCTAGCATCCAGGGAGCATTAGCAAGCATCCTACCTCCTGATGAGCCAAAAGTTTATATTAACACTAACCAAGAGATTCTTTTTTTAAAAAGGAAGGTTATCACAACAACAAAATAATAATTCAAAAAAGTTCATCATAACTTGGAGATGACAAGAATAATTCACAAAAGTTTTTGATTGGAAATGTTTCTATTGGCAAGGCTCTGCTAAGAGTACTGTGTGAGAGCAACAGGAAATTCTGGACATCACATTAGGTCCATCTGTCCAGGCCCGTCCCCTTTCTCCTACTAAAAGCACCGAGATCCAACTTTCTTTTAGCTTTTTCTTCTTTTACATAACTTTAAAAAATCTTTCCATATTGGAGATAACAGCAGGGGACTGTCATAGGTCAGTTTCTTTTGAAAAGAAGAATATGTCTCAATAAGAAGTATTAACTTCAGAGAAAATAGACCTATGTCCTTAAACCATTTTTGCTCATTATGATGAATCCCAGCAGAGGAGGTTAAAAAAAAAAAAAGATGCAAGAACAGACAAACAAGGAGCATCCTAGGAGTGTCAGTCCTTGATGTAATCATTGTGAACGGGAGCAGTAAGTACACTGAGACCTGTCAGGCTGTAACAGAAGTCTTGTTCAGGCCACCTACTGTTTCTTTGTAGTACTGGTTCATGTGATGTTAGCATCACAGAAATTTGTTTAGTTTTGCTTGAAAATGGAATGGGGGGGGACGTCACTCCTGTCTCCCCCTATACCTCCAAATATGGTTTCTAAAAACCATAAGGCTCTCTGTAGATAATGACTAGGACAGGCACTGGGCAGACATAGGTGCTTTGGCTTTGCCATGGAAAGGCTCAAGAATGATGCTTTCTTCAAGTTTCAGATGCACTCTTGAAATCAGCTTCTGACCTTAATTTCAATTCTCTTCCAGGTACTCACTGAACTAATGAAAAGGGTCTGCTAGAGAGAAAGAGGGGATGACAGAAAGGTGTGTGTCACTCTCAAGAGGTTGAAAGTCAAGGTAGGACCCCAAGCAGACATCAGGCAACGGGGAGAACAGTCTGCGAACAGTAAATGCTGACCCAATTGATTGCACTGCTTATAAAAAGGGGGCAGATGGCTTTCATCGCCCCTCACATGTGTGTTTGGATCATTCACCTTCATGTTCAGGCAACACAAGGTTAAGTGTGCTAGACTTGAAAGACTGCTGGAAACCATGCTAAAGTGAGGCAAGTGTAAAGCATGACTGATAGAAATAAGATGGAGCACTAGGTTTCTGCCAGCAGAAGCAACATACAGGCTTTTAAATATTCTCCCATCAAAATTCACAAGGGAAGAATCCTGAAACTATAGACATTATTTTGTAGGGCCTCCTAGTCACAGGCTACATTACTCATGAACAGCTAACTGCAGATCCACACAAAGTTATTCAGTGACAGCAGCAGGGTAGACATTGTTCACTTTAGGTTGACAGTCAGTTTCTAGAAAATCAATGTTCTATGTGGGGATGCTGAGAGTCTACACCCTATGACTTGAAATAGAAACTAATTTTGTATGTTCCATTGATTTTCTGAAATGTATTTCAAACACAGTTTTCTAAAATATGAGTCACCAGCTGTCATTTAAACATGTATCTTGAAAACCAAAGGAGTGTGCTGTGGTAGGTTCTGATACTTTTAATACGTAGATATATACCAAACTGAACCTGCCTGTGAGACAGTTATTGAGAATCAAGTCATGCTATATTAGGGAAGAGTAAATCTGTTAGAAGGTAAATGTTTGCAGAGTGTCCATGCAATTGTTGTGTGCAATACTCAGTACCAGATGGCAAATGGGATGAAGACACCCTGTGTGGATTGGCAGGAAAGGGCAAGTGTTTTGCTAAGAAAGTTTGCTGAGGCCGCAGTCCCCACAGAAGCTGGGATACAAAGAAAGTGGGCAAAACAGAGAGGACTGGGAGTATCTTGAGGAAACAGTCAGGGCTCAACAAAAGGAAAAACAAATAAGTTTTGTTGTTAAGGAAAAAGATTAAATTTAGTGAAAAACAACACAACAATGGATTGGTGTCAAAGATACCAAAGTTGTAGGCCTTCCTTTAAAGCTGCATGGTAGCAGGAGGAAACAGACTAAATCTTGGGGAGTCAAAGAACCCATTATACATGATGTGGAGATGAGGATAGCAACTCAAGAGTGAAAGGGTAGTGTATATGGATAAAAGATGAACAACAACAGATGTCAGGCTTGAAACCTAGTTTTAAAGAAATAACGGTTGCCATATGGACAAGCAACAAATCATAGATTTTGAGATTGAAAGGGCTTTCACTGTTGTACCAGATAACCAGGCATCTTAAAAATAGCAGGTTTATATAGCTGGTCATCTGGTTTCATTTGAGATGCTCCCCACACCCAGGTTCCTCACCCATTCTGGGCACATACTAAAGACTCAATTTTAACAAAAGCTCCAATTAGAAGCAACACATAGAACAACTACTACATCTTATTGACATTAACTTCTAGTAAAGTTGTTTAAAGTGTTTACTTGTTTATTCCTTACACATTTGGCCTGGTGGCAATATATGTTCTCCTGATAGGATTTGGGGGAATTTATAGCTATATGCTGAAGAACTGGTAATGTTTGGCAAAAAGTTAAGGGAAAATATGGAATTGACTACTGTTTTAAAGATGCTCTCATGTATTGACTTCTAAAAAGACATTCACATCCAGCATTCTTGATTTTTGTTCTAGATGTCTGGTGTTTCAGATTTCCATGTCTAAATAAACTGTTGCTTTGCAAAAGAGGTAATCCCTAAAATATATACTAGATAGGGAAAGCTAGGGGGAAAAATTGTGGGCAGTTTAAAACAAACAAAAGGATGTTTACTTTACATTAAACTGTGTCTCCTTACTCCAAATTCTAACTATCCTGAGACGAGAAAGAATAAGAACTGTGGTTCTCTAATGGATGTCTTCAAAATAAGAAAATAGCCATAACTGAGCTATTAAAATAAATTGAAGGTGAAGCCTGGTGATAGGGACAAAAGAGACACTGTCATCCTGTGTGATGTCTTAATACCTTAGCAACTCACAAAAACACATTAGCTTTAGCACCACAGTTTGGGTGAAACACACTGGACACATCTGTAATTATAAAGGATAATAAAATGAGGTCACCTACTTTGTAGTGGGATTTGTTTATTCTGAACAGTTTTTCACTAGTCACAAAGTCATGCAGGACAGAAAGCTTCTGCAATATTCTCTCATGTGCAAGGCTAATAAACCACTTTAGACTGTGTCTTGATTACCTATTATCTCAAGTAATTATTTTACTTCTTAAGTTTTATTTATTTGTTTTACTTATAGATAAACTTAGGGGACAAAGTAGAAAACCCGATGAAGATAATGAGACTCTGTGTGGTCATCAGAATGATCTCGTTTAGCTGGCACCAGTGAAACACTATAGAAACTCAGGTTCCTACACAGACTGCTAAGACATTTTCAGTGCCAAAGTGACACTTTGAAAAAAAAGAGGTATAATTCCATGAATTCCCAGGGCATTGCTTACAACAGCTAGGAGTGTCTTGGCTCAGTGTTAAAGAAGAATTTACTTAGTCTGGACCAGTGGTTCTCAACTTGTGGGTTGTGTCTCTTTGGAAGTTGAATATCCCTTCCCACAGAAGTCAACTAAGATTATCAGAAAACCCAGCAAAATTATAGTGATGAAATAGGAATAAAAATAATTTTATGGTTGGGGGGGTTACTATAACATGAGTAACTATATTAAAGGGTTGCAGCATCAGGAAAGCTGAGAACCATTGGACTAAATGTTTTCTAGTTCCTACTTACCAGAGCTCAAAAGACCAAAAAGATAAAACTTTTATGCATGATTTGATCTTGTCACAGAATAGCTGAAAATGATCCGAGTGGGAGTGGGGTTAAAATAAATAACATCTGATAAGAAATAATTCATAATCTATGTCATTAAGTAAAAAATTATTGGTGATTTGTGAATTAATTTTGATTGTCAGCTAAGAAACAAGGAACCAGTCATGCAAACCTTTCTCTGGATCTGTGACAGTGCTACTGGTTTATGGGACAAAGAATTATATATGTCTTGGACAGAAGACATACCCAGACAGAAAGTGCCAGGAATACAGCAAGAAACTACTGATGGCCTGACAGCAAGAGACAGTGGATATGAAAGCAGCAACTAAAATCAGGTTTAATTACTATAGACCGTATAATCTTCTCTTAAAAAGAACAAGACAAAGATAGTCACATCAAACACTTTTATTCAATATTATAACTGTTATAATCTGTAAAGTAAGTGAAGAAAGTGATAAAAAGATCAAATTTTTGAAAGAAGAAAAAAACTACCCTATCTTTATTCATAAAATGTTGTAAAGGTTTACTTTTATTTTACATGTATAGGTATTTTTACCTGCACATGTCTGTGTACCGCATGTATGTCTGTTGCCCAGAAGGTCCTCAGAACCTCTAAACTGGAATTACACATAGTTGTGGGTGACCATGTGGGTGCCAGAAACCAAACTCAGGGCCTCTGCCAAAGAAGCAAGCATTTTAAACTATTAAGCCAGTTCTCTAGGCCCACAAAAGCTTTTAAAAAGGCTATCATAATAAATTGATTTTTAGAAAGTTTACAGGATGTAAGATGAACAATAAAAAAAACATTTGTATTTTCAAATACTAGCAATGGAAAGTTAAATTTAAAAAAATCAACCTTCATTTTCTTATTTTTATATGTATTAGCTTTTGCCTGCCTGTATGTCAGTTTAGCAGATGCAAGAATTGCTTAAAGAAACCAGTAAGGGAGTTGGATCCTGTGGGACTAGAGTCACAGATAGTTGTGAGCTGCCCTGTAGACACTAGGAACTGAACCTGGGTCCTGTGGAAAAGCAAGCAGAGCTTATAACATCTAGGCCATTTCTTCAAGCCTTAGAAGCTGATTTTTTAAAATGTGAATATACAATAGCTTAAACATTTGTATGTGTCTGGAGTGAGGCATGCCTCAGAGTAAATGTGGAGGTCAGAAGAACAACTTGCAAGAGTCATGCGGATATGGGGAACTGAACTCAGGTACTCAGACTAGTGGCAAGCATCTTAATCCATAAGCCACCTCACTTGCCCTACCTCAAAACGTGTGTGTGTGTGTGTGTCTGTGTGTGTCTCCATGTCTGTGTGTGTTTGTGTATTTACAGACAATTTAATATATTTATCAAAATTATGTTCTTTGATCTTCAAGTGTAGCTATTAAGCAAACAAAAAGACTGAAAAGGCTCTTTAAAAGTATATAACCAATGCAGCTCTCTACCTAGCACACAGAGCCTCAAAACCTAATGATTAGGAAAAAAATCCAATAAAAAAAGAGACAAAATATCTGAACAGAAACATAAGCAAAGATAACATATGGTTGACAAATATAGGCACAAAAGATTTTTAATATCGTTAATCATTAGAGAAATATACATGGGAGTCAATATTAGAAGTATCTGTTTTCTAAGATTAGAAATAAAATATCTGTAGCTTTTTGATATTTCTGACAGCTAGGTAAACTGTAACTGTCATACATTGATGGACAGGTAGACTCTAACTGTCATATACTACAGGCCAGGTAGACTGTAACTCTCATACACTGATGGACAGGTAGATTATAACAATAAAAAATTAAATACTGACAAGAGTTAAAATAAGATGTAAAAATAGTTAAATTCTTTGAAAGAGAAAGATTCCCTACCATAAGAGACTATGTAGGATGTATATCTACAAGGTTTAAAATATGTAAGTTAATCTGGAGTGACAATAGGCTGCCTGGAATAATGGGTGAAGGAAAAGAGAAAAGATGTAGAAATGATAAAGAGGCACATGAATTTGGGGAGATGATGAACACTGTCTTGATTATGAGTATGGTTTTATAACTATATATGTGTGTATATACATATATTATCATAAATTATATTGCATAATTTAATTATGTTGTAAATTATATGACTATATATAATTTAAACATATATAGTCATTTGATATACACATATATACATGCACACATATGTGTAGTGAGATTCAAGTGTTGCCAAAGGAAGCATTAGTGACCTCAGCAAATCCCAATAACCTGAAAAGATGCAGCCCCAAGTGGGGCGTGGCCAAGATCGATTGAGACCCAGGAACACTGACTCACCTTCCTGTTTAGTTCCTACTTTCTCTAAAAAAAGATGAAACATGCAACACAAAAGTTCTGACTCTCCTAAAATTACATTAAAAATACCTTATATCTATAAATACTTGTTTAAACCTCTAATAAATATTAATTTTTATACATTACATTAAACAATTTTGGCCATATCTGGTGCCCAATGTGGGGCGCCATCTGTTACACAATGTTTTGATTCTGTCTGGGCCAGAGGTCTGACCTGCCTGCAGCTGCTTTTCCCCTCGAAAATGACTCAGACGCTTATACTAATTTTATCTTGTTTGCCCGATGTCCAGGCACATTGTGAGCTAACTCTTTCATCTTAATTTATTCCATTTCTATTAATCTATCTGGCCACATTGCCTATGGCCCATGGCCCATGGCCCATAGTTCGCCTACATGCTTCTTCTTTGGCAGCTGGATGGAGTCTGTCTGACTCTGCCCTCCTTCTACCTGTCTCTCCTCTGATTCTTCTACCTTCTTCTGCAGTGCTCCACACAGGCCAAAACAGTTCCTTCATTTACAACATACAGACAAATATTCCCACCACACATATGTATAGTAATTTGATTTATAATATGATATTACACTTCAATAAAGCTATTAAAATCTGCAAAAGTGGAAGTTTTAAAATGGAGGAAATTCAGCATAAAATACAACTCCGCATGCTTGTTCAAGAAGTGCTTCATATACTTTCGTAAACTCAGTGCCCTGTCTTACCCATAAAACATTCCAGTCATCGATGGAATCAGCATCTTGGCTCAGGTAAACAAAGAAGAAAAATAATGAAAGGGGCTTTTACATTTGTAAGTTTCTTTCTACTAATTATAGAAAAATACAATACCAATAAGCCTTGATTGTAAGGGGTAAATACTGTCAACTAGACATTTGAGAGACATAACATATATGTAAGAGAGGAAAGAATAGAAAAGAGGGAGTAGAAGAAATGGGGAGAGGAAGCAAGACTAACACAAATGTATGAGGACTTAGAGAGAATGACCTAAATGCAGGCTGTGTTTGCATGTGGCCTTTATTCCAAACTTAGCTCAAAAGCTGCGATGTTTACACAGTAACTATGTGTTCATTTTTGTCACCTGCCTGTGTTTCTCTCACCCTTGATTATTCTGAGGATTCCACTCCGATACTTGCCTCACAATTTCAGGTCATTTGTTGGCCTCACCTCTAATCAACAGAACTCTGTGAAGTGCCAGACTACAGACTCCTCAGGGGTTAGGACTGTCACTGGTGTTGTTACAGAACTCCACACTGTTCTGCCCTCCTCCCTAGCCTTGCTCATGGCCCAGATGCTCTGTAAGGCTGTCCTGTGCTCAGAAAGAACAATCAAGATCCTAACAGAAGAGCTGAAAAAGCCAAATTCTCTTCTGAGGAGGTAACCCCCATCTCTGAATCACAGCTGGTCAAGGATGAGACCATTCCATGGAGTGTCTAACAAAATGCAATGTTTGGAATTAACAAACAAATGAAAATGTAAAACCATATTCATGAAGACATCAACTGCAAGCAAATACTGACAGATGGCTAAAAATTAGAAAAACACATGTAAAAATGAAAATAAGAATTTGTCAGGATTTTGTTTTTCTCTCTCCTGTTTTTCCAGACTGTCTTTATCATTGCTATATTGTCTTTATAGAATTAAAAAAGGATTATTGACAGGTGGTAGCTTGCAGGCTTTTCCATTCCATCCAGCTGAAATGAATCTGAAGCTTCTATTCATCTGGGAGAAAAGGAGAAAAATAACATTTATTTTGCTCCTGTGGTGGGTGGCTATAGCTGAGGCGAATTTGTTTTGCTGCCAATTACTGGTAACAGTTATCTGGTTGTTATACATTTTATAAATGCGTCTAGGAATGTTCTGTCTATTTAGAAAATGCTTATCATAACTTAATATCCTATTCCTCAGGATGAAGAGGACTGACCCTGTTTAATTTAGTATGTAGCCCACACTTCACTAGAAGAGTATGCAATGAAGTCCCAGGAAGGTTTGGGTTGAACACTATGCTCCAGGTAATTATGCTACAATGGCAAATTATCTGAGACTAGACAAGCTTCTGCAGAAGTGGGTGAATAAAAACTGGGCTACTATGCAGCACTCCTGCTTCACATGCTACCAGTCGGTAATGGTAGCATAAACATGGGCAGGAAAATGTATGCTGATGAGTGTGCAGATAAGCTCAATGCTCCAAGAGAATCATGCAAGAACTATAAAGACTTTGGATATTCACCAGTCAGTCCTGAATCATTTCTGCAGAGGAAATGTAACTGTAGAAAGCTCTGGGTATGATAAAGGAGCAACCCAGTGTGCTTGTCCTTTCCTGATAGTGAGATATTGAAGAACAACCTGAATCTTCAGGAGAAACAAGAATAACTACATACCCACATAGATTGGATTGACATGTGGCTGCAAAATCAAAACTAAGGTTTATAATAAATGAATAAAACAAGTATTCATGACCAAATTGTGTAAAAAAATAAAACAAATGGGAGTAATGTTTACAACATTTTAAAAAATCAAAGTACATACACCGTTCAAATGTATACTGTTTAGGAAATGACTGCACAGGAATGCCAACAAGGGCATGTATGGCCCCTAAGGATTACAGTAAAGCGTGGCATCTCAACTTACAAACTTCCAAAATCTAGTGGGATTTGGAGGGGGTTTTAATTTAGGAAGTCATAAAAGAAGACAAAATCTGTAGGGCATGGTGTTGAGTATCTGAAAGCTCAGAAGCCTGAGGTAGAAGGGTCACTGATCACTGTCACAGGTTCTACCCTGTCTGCCCTGGTCTACATGGCAAGATTCAGACCAATAAAGGCTACAACAGACAAAACAAAAGACAAGATTAAATCAGTTTAATTTGGACAGCTTATTGATTCAGAGAACAATGAATAACAGGATGTAACCAAATTAAGAAAGTGAATTTGGAGATACAAGTTTAGCAGTAAGAAATTCTTATCAATTTGTAGTACTTCTAGTATAAATAAGACCACATGGTAAGTGGCTTGTTCCCCCTACTCCTTTTACCTACACAGCTAGAATCTAACTCTCTGGACAGGTGCATCTTATACAGCAGGTTGAATGAAATATTAAGAATAATTCAAAGTGGGATCTTCAAAGGAATGATGATTACAGCATTAGAATTTACTTCTAAAAATTAAGGAGTGCCATGGGAAGAGAAAGTCAAATTCTTTCTTACACTTAAATAGGCCTGGCTATGTTTATTCTGAGCGCAGCCAGTAGGCAGAAACAAGCTGTCTCCAGCCATCCTGCTGTCCAGGGCAATGCCTGTCTGCAGGATCCAGCAGTGTCCACCCACAGGGATAGCAGGCACAGTCTTGGGCAGCACGGTCTGGACCAGCCTATATGCATCACTACCTCTAGGGTAGGACAAGGTTAGGATTGGATGTCTTTATGAACTACTTCAGATCTTAAACCACAGCCGCCCACATCACCATCTGTCGAGTGCCATGTGGACAAAAAGAAAAATCCACTTTGGTACTAAAAATACTATTTGCCTTACAAGAAACAGAACCTGATGGCTCTGCTTTCCCAGCCTCTGTTTTACATAACATTAATTAGAGATGCTAATTCTGTGTCAGAGTGGTACTGCAGCCACACTCTGGAATATGAAATCCTAAACCTTAGAATTCTGCCAAAATGTGTCATTTCATCCAAGTGTAACAAATACAGTTTATATTTATATTCCAAGACCTCTGGACCACAAGTCCACTGAACTGAAGTTGTCATCTTTCCTGACCTATGGGGTTGTCACCATTTACTTGTGTTAATTACACCATTAATATGTGTAAGGATTCCCATCACATAGCAATCAAATGGAGAACCCAACATGGCACCTGGTGAGGTAAGAACTCCTGGTATGTAGCGGTCACGTGGTAAACCCAACACACACCAGCAGAACATGTCTTATGGAGGGCATGACCCCAGGGGTGACTATGTAAATCTGGGCTCACCCTATCTCTTAAAAGGAGACAGGACTTGAAGGCGGATCTTTTTACCTACCCAGCTTCCTTTTCTTGTACTCCCTTGAATAAACTCTTGTGTGGCATCTGGTGGTTTGAATTTGTTCTCACGAGCAAAACCATTATGTCAGCCATGACTCAATAATAACATTATACATATTCACATGTTTGAAAAGAAAAAAACTTTTGAATTTTTCAACCAGCCTTCATGTGGCCATGCCATTAAGTTGCAATGGCCTTCCTGTGGTACTTTCCTCTTTCCTGAAAACATGCTAGCTATCAGTTTTGACAGGTCAAAGATGTGAAAGGGACCCTGGAGGAGGAAGGATTTTGGCCTGACCTAGGTGGGGCCAGGAGACCCTAGCAATACACTGGTCACTCAGTGATACCTCAGTCTTGCAGGCCTCCCTGACATTACTTCTCTGCCTGCCAGCTTCAGCCTGGCAGAAGCCAGCCTGACCTCAAGGGCAGAGGCCTGTGACTCCTAGACACCTGTCTTTGACCTGCTCTTGTAGGCTAGCTAGAGCCAAGAGCCTGTCTGCCATCCAGCCCTTTTCCTTTTCTATCCAGTCCTGTCAATACCGCTCTTTTATTTCCTGATCAGTGAGTCTAAGTGTTAATTGCTCTTGACTTCATTTCAGTTGGTTTTGTTTTCAATTTCATATCTCTTCTTTGATGTTTATTATTGTTTTCTTTCTGATTGGGTTTTATTTAACTCACTTCTATTCTCCTATTTCATAGAATAAACACATGAACCATTGATGTCAAACTTTTCCATTTCCTAGTAAGCTTTTAATGCCATAAAATACTTCGAATAGTTCAAAGCACTGCTTTAGCTGGCTGCCACACATTCTGGTATGTTGTAGCTGGAAGAATCTGCTTGATATTTTAATCAAAGCACAACACAAAGTTATTAAAGACTTAACATAACTTCACACTGAATAACCACCCTATGTGAAAGTTTACTTACAACAATTGTTATTTCCTCTATTACCAGTCAATCTTCTGGATTTTTCTTTGAACATGGGGTAGTATTTTATCACGCTCCATATCATATCATATTGTAAGATTCTAACAAAACGTATGAGAGAAGGCAAGTGATTTCTAGGCCATGCCTTTGAGGAAAGGCTCCTGTATGCTGCAGTACTTAGTGGGTTTCAACTAGGTAGATGGTGACCATACCCAATAGAGCAAGATACTGTTAATATTTAAAAAAATGCAAATACTGGATAACTCATGGAGCACAATCTGAGAAAACTTAACAGTCTGCATCACAAAGAAGAAATAAATTGCCTGTTTTCTGAGGCATACCATTGTTGTTTCTTCTGAAGTATACTAGCAGATAAGCAACTAATACATTCTGGTTGTCAGTGAAAATGAGAAGAGCATCGTTCAAGATGAAGGGAAGGCGGGAGCTATGGTGACCAATGGCAATATAACAGGGATGTGGAAAAAGGTATTGTAAATTGTGAGCCAAATCAATACCTATTTTTGTACTAGAATGAGCAGAACTATCTGATTCATTAGACTGAGATAAGGAGAGGATGAGAATGTAAAATGACTCTTAACATTGCTGGCTTTATTTTCAGTGGGTACTGCCACTTACTTGAAGAGGAACATATGGAGACCAAATGTGAGTTATTTTGTGTGTGATACATCTAGAATCAAGGCTGAGACTGGTTACATTTGATATCCCTAGTAGACATTAAATGGATGGATTATTAAGTAGGCTACAGACATGAGATCTTGTTACCACACGTTATGGTAACACACTTCCTGGTCTTTCTCCCTGGCAATGTTTTGAGGTCCTGGGATAAAGGGACAATATCTTAGTTATCTTTTCATCAGGAGTCCTATTGCAATAAATAACCTGAAGTAGACATTTAGTTAATATTTTGCTGAATTAGCTTACAAGTAACTTTCAATAAAATGAACACCAAACTATGAACTATGAAATGAAAAGCTATGGGATTAAAATACCTACCTATGCAGTATAAATTATTTGAATAACTAATAGCCAAAGAAAATCAGAAGGTTATAGCAAACACTTTAATAAAAACTATGCATTGAGACATACAGAAACCTTTATGGCTTTTACCTTAAGCTATTCAAGATATTAAGTAAAAAAATTTAAGTATGAGAAAATAAATGAACAATTTTGGAGAACCATTAGGTTCTTCTGATCTAGTGGTTCTCCTGGGATGTTCTTGACACAGCTATACTTCCCCAAGTACGCATTTGCATGGTAAGGGCAGGAGTCAAGAAACTGAGATTTGGAAGTCTGCAGATTATTGGTAAAATTTTATTTTAAAAAGGAACTACATTATCAAAGGTTTTTCTTTGAAAGTTGTGTATATTTTAGACTTATTTTACAGGTGAAGAAAGAGCCACTGCTATTCTGTTCAAGGATTTCTCTTTAAAAATTCTTTGAACCATATTTACCAACTTTCATCTCCCAGAACTATGAATATATTTTTTTTTTTAAAAAAAAAGATAAGTAGGTATAATGCATTAGTTCCCCAAGGGCTTTAACATGGTGTAATATTGCAAAGGGGCTTTTGATATCGCTGTCCAGATTAAGTTCGGCAGCTCAATATTGTGACAGTTATTATAACAGACATAACTCACCATATTCAAGTCAGTCAATTTTGTCCCATGAACATGGCCAGGAGATGAACACACAAGTTACTAAGTATATCCTAATTTTCTTCCTTAGTGTTTAGTAGAATTACATTAGAATTACTAATAGGATCTAGACCATTTAGCTGAATAAAAAGGCAGTAGCCATGCTCATCTCTGAGAAAAATGTTGCCTTTCCCAATAAAAGAAGAAGAAGAAAGAACGTACAGACATTGTTGAGAGGTTCCTTCAAGCCGTGTTTTCATTTTTATGTGATCATTTATCCAGCAGGCTCGACTATAACACACCAAGAATAGAACTTCATCATTTCCCTTCTTTTCTTCCTGAGCAAAGGTTGTATCTTATCATACAAAACGACAGGCTGGTATTATCAAAGATATGTACCCCGAGAGTAAGTAGCAGAGATAAATTTCCTGTTTTCATTATTTTTGGTAAAACACAGACCTTAGGGGGAAGCTATCAGCCAAGATAAGCCTTCAGATTCTTACCAGCTCCCGTAGGGGGAAAGGAGATAATTAATCTGTCATCCTAGACATCGTACTGTTTTTCCATGATATTTAAAAGCCAATTTCACTCTGATAAAATTTTGTCATAAATAGATGAACTAGAACGAAAGAAAAGGGAGTGAAAAGGAAGCATTTTTAATGAAAACTTGCTGAAGAGCATTAAGGGAAATATTAATCTGAAGAGTTTTCAGATCACAAAACTAAAAGGAAAATCTATAATAACCAAATGACCGGAGCAAGAATTTTACTTGCCAATTACACTACAGATTCTGAAAAAAATGTGTAAGAGATTTGAAGCCCATTGATTTTTCAATGTGTAATTCTCTCAGTTAATATGCTAACCTGATGGATTCCTAAAGCATATAGCACTGTGCTGGGTTATTAACAGTTGCTCTTTAAAAAGCTACCACTAAACATGGCAGCCTCTCTGGAAATGTCACCTATTTTCAGGATTTTGAAGGCACTGATTCTCTACCAAGCTTAAATCAATTTCATCTCTCTCTGGCTCCACATTCCCTTACTTTTTCAAAAAAAAAAATTATCTTTTTAAGACATGGTCTCATTAAGTATCTCTGGCTGGCCAGGCTGGCCTGGAACACACAGAGATCTTGCTGCCTCTGCCTCCAGAGTCAGTGCTGGTATTAATGGTATGCACCACAGCCTGGCTCCTCTTGAGTCCCCTTCAATTCCAGAAATAATGGGCTGATGAATAAATATGTTTATAACTTGAGAATCAAACTGTCCCCCAAACAACAGGAGCCTGGAGGCAATTAATTATTCATCATAAAAAGGTTGCATTGGAGTCTAAACGTAACTATCTCACGAGAAACAGAGATGCCTGGACAGACTTCTACAGAGCACTTTGCAGAGCCAGACTGAAGCAATTACCAATTACAGGACAGCATGATCAGGGTTACTAAGCTAGGCATTCATCTCTGCTCTGCTCCCATGCTCTCTCCTTTTTAACTCCAGCTCACATCAACACCTGCACCCTGACTTGTGGCTGCTGGATCCTCCTCTGCTCCTCTGGCCAGTTTGACAACACTGACTAACTCTTCTCTATCTGATGACCACAATTACTCATCTCTTAAGTACCCTGCTGCAGAGGCCTGGCTGAGCCTATTAGGTATACAGAACTAGTGCCTTTAACAGAAAAAAATGCCAGTAAGTTAGAGAAAAACCCTCTTAGGACAATTTTTCATCATTTTTGTTTTTTTTCTAAAACTTGCTCTAAGTATGGCCAAAGGCTGTCTTGAAACTCAGGAATCCTGCCAAAGCATCACTTGGGTGATGTGGAAGGAATGAGTAATTCTGTGGTGATAGGAACATCTTAAAAGAATATCCTCTCACCCCAAGCATGCTCCAGGGCACAGAGAATAGGCTAAATGATTATCATTATTATCATCACCATCATTATTATTGCATTCTTTTTTTAGTGTGTACCAAAGGGAAAGGGCAAGGGCATGAACATCATGGCAAGTGTGGTGGGAGCACTGTTTTTCTTCTACTATGTGGATCTTGGAAATCAAACTCAGGGTACTGCTCTGAGCACAGGCTTGAAAGCCATGATTTGCACTCATAACAAAATTCTTGTTTTCTTCACTTCAGAGCTTGGTACTTATGACCCTTCCCTCTTCACCCCCTTATTATAGTTGTTATTAGCAGGAAAATCTATTTTCACTTGTCTCACTGAAGGAAGATACCATAAGCCCAGAAGATAATGAATTTTGTGAAATATATTTTTCTGAAATTTATTATGGATAAATAAGCTTTTCCCTTTGAATATAGTTTTAAGAGCACAGGAAAACTGAGTGGAAGGTATAGAGAGTCTCCATAAATATTATTTTTAAATTTACTGCAAAAACTGAACTTAACATTTGCTTTGATATGCCAGGAAGGTGATTGTATTTTCCCTAAAGTAAATATTGTTAACATTTTTGTATCCAGTTCAGCACCATGGAATATCAGGAAGATCAGTTGGGCTGTTCTCTGTACTTCTTGATTATTTAGCTCAAGAATAATGTTTTACCATAAAGAAAAAAAATTGTAAATATTATATAGTCATATTTAGTGTCCCCATAATTGTAACTTCTTCATTCTCTCAGAGTAGCATCCTCCCTAAAAAATTAATGGAAAAATTTGAAAAGTTTTTAAAAATATAGGAATTGTTACTTCTGAGCATATCACAGACCCAAGTGATAAATGAATTGACTCTAATGCCCGAAGAACACAAGATCAGAAGTGTATACATCCCTAGTCCTTATGAAGAGTGAGCACTATTTTCTCTTCTTTGATTTCATACCAACCATAGTTCCCCCTCACATACTCCTCCTGTTCCTCAACCACCACCCCTAATCCACTCCTCCAAAAGGATAAGAGGCCTTGTTGATTTCATGGGAAGTCAACAACATCTGGTACATTAAGTTGAGACAGGACCAAGCCCTTCCCCTGGATCAATGCTAAGCAAGGTGTCCCACCATAGGAAATTGGCTCCAAAAAGACAGTTCATGCACCAGGGATAAATCCTGATCCCATTGCATGGGGTCCCTCAAAGAGACCAAGCTACATACCTGTCTCCTTCAGTTGTGTAGAGAGCCTAGCCTGGTCCCATACAGTCTACACAGCTGTCAATCTAAAGTTCATGAGTGCCCATAAGCTTGTTCAGTTGTCTCTGTAGATGTCCTCATCATGATCTTGGAAACACCCTCCCACACTGATCAGATACTACCTCCTCTTTCTTTTTTGTTTTTTTTTTCTGATAAATTACCCCTAAGGAGTCTTTTTTTTCATTATTATTATTATTATTATTATTATTATTATTATTATTATTACTATTATGAACATAGAAGTCACACTTTCTATCCTTGTATATCCTTACTCAAGGTCCTTTCCCCCTCCCACCACATCAGGTCATTTTTTCTTCTCCACAACTTCCCATCCCCTCCCTGGGCAGGGAGCAGACAGTCCCATGGTCCCACTGACCCAATATTGCTTAGTTCAGTCTCCACTCCTGGCAGATCCAGTTCTTTCCCCCCTCCCTCAAGAGTGAGTCAGGTGTTCCCCTAGGGGGAGTGGGATACGAAGGGTCAGTCCAGGGTGTTTCTGATCTCAAGCTGTTCAGTGGTTGTGGTTTGCCGCTTGGGCATGTTTGGCTTTTTTCTTGTTTGTTTGTTTACAGAGCACGAATGAGTGAGTACAACCCCTGCTTATCTTTCTGAGTTTGTGATACCTCGCTCAGGAGGACATTCTCCAAGTCCATCCATTTGCCTGAAAATGTAAGGATATCATTTTTTCTTACTGCTGAGTAGTATTCCATTGTGTAGATATACCACAGTTTGTTAATCCATTCTTCAGTTGAGGGACATCTAGGTTGTTTCCAGGTTCTTGCTATTACAAATAATCCTGCTATGAACATAGTTGAGCTAATGTCTTTGGAGTATGACTGTGCATCTTTAGGGTACACACCCAGAAGTGGTATTGCTGGGTTCTTGGGGATATTGATTCTCAATTTTCTGAGAAACCACCATAATGTGTTCCAAAGTGGCTGAACAAGCTTACACTCCCACCAACAATGGAGGAATGTTCCTCTTGCTCCACATCCTCTCCAGCATAGGCTGTCCTCTGTGTCTTTTTCTTAGCCAATCTAACAGGTGTTAGGTGGTATCTCAAAGTTGTTTTGATTTGCATTTCTCTGATGGCTAAAGATGATGAGCACTTTTTCAGATGCCTTTCAGCCATTCGTAGTTCCTCTGCTGAGAATTCCCTTTTTAGATCTGAACCCCATTTTTTGATTGGGTTATTCAAGGTTTTGGGCTCTAGATTATTGAGTTCTTTATATACCTTAGAGATCAGTCCTCTATCACTTGTAGGGTTGGTGAAAATCTTTTCCCATTCTGTAGGCTGTCGTTTTGTCCTATTGACAGTGTCCTTGGCTTTACAGAAGCTTCTTAGCTTCAGGAGATCCCACTTATTGATTGTTGGTTTTAGTCTTTGTGCCACTGGTGTTATATCTAGGAATTGGGTGCCTGTGCCAATTCATAGAAGTGTATTTCCCACTTTCATTTCTATCAAGTTTAAAGTGGCTGGGTTTATGTTGAGGTCTTTGATCCACTTGGATTTGAGTTTTGTGAAGGGTGACAGGCTCAGATCTATTTACATTTTTCTACACACTTCCATCTAGCTATGGCAACACCATTTGCTAAATGTACTATCTTTTTTCCATTGAATACTTTGGGCCTCTTTGTCAAAGATCAGGTGTTCATAGGTTTATGAGTTAATGTCTGGATCCTCAATTCTATTCCATTGATCCACAAGTCTGTTTTTATGCCAGTACCAGGCTGTTTTTATTACTGTAGCTCTATAGTATAACTTGGAGTCAGGGATGGTGATACCTCCTGAGGTTCTTTTGTTGACTAAAATTGTTTTGGCAATCCGGACTTTCCTGTTATTCCAAGTGAAATTGAGAATTGTTCTTTGACGGTCCAAAAAATATTGTGTTGGGATTTTGATGGGCAGTGCATTGAATCTGTAGATTGCCTTTGGTAGAATTGCCATTTTTACTATGTTGACCCTACCTATCCAGGAACATGGGAGAGCTTTACATTTTCTGATATCCTCTTCAATTTCTTTCTTCAGTGATTTAAAATTTTTGTCAAATAGGTCTGTTACTTCTTTGGTTATAGTTACTCCAAGGTATGTAATACTATTTGCAGCTATTATGAAGGACAATGTTTCCCTTATTTCTTTTTCAGATCTTCTATCTTTAGTGTATAGAAGGGCTACTGATTTCTTTGAGTTAATCTTGTATCCTGCTACATTGCTGAAGGTGTTTATCAGCTGTAGCAGTTCCTTAGAAGAATTTTGTGGGTCTATTTTTTATACAATCATATCATCTACAAATAGAGATAGCTTCCCTTCTTCTTGTCCAATTTGTATCCCCTTAATCTCTTTTCGTTCCCTTATTGCTTTATCTAAAACTTCGAGAACTATATTGAATAGATAAGGGGAGAGAGGATATCCTTGTCTAATTCCTGACTTTAGTGGGATTGCTTTGAGTTTTTCTCCATTAAGTTTGATACTGGCTGTCGGCTTCTTGTAAATCGCCTTTATTATATTTAGGTATTCTCCCTGTATTCCTGATCTCTCCAGGGCTTTAATCATAAAGGAGTGTTGGATTTTGTCAAAGGCTTTTTCCGCATCTAAGGATATGATCATGTGGTTTTGTTC
>PVIH01017414.1:0-41925 GCA_004025045.1 Sigmodon hispidus | reverse complement strand
CACAGTTTGTTAATCCATTCTTCAGTTGAGGGACATCTAGGTTGTTTCCAGGTTCTTGCTATTACAAATAATGCTGCTATGAACATAGTTGAGCTAATACCTTTGGAGTGTGACTGTGCATCTTTAGGGTATACACCCAGAAGTGGTATTGCTGGGTCCTTGGGGAGATTGATTCTCAATTTTCTGAGAAACCGCCATACTGTGTTCCAAAGTGGCTGAACAAGCTTACAATCCCACCAACAATGGAGGAGTGTTCCCCTTGCTCAGCGTCCTCTCCAGCATAGGCTGTCATCTGTGTCTTTTATCTTAGCCAATTTAACAGGTGTCAGATGGTATCTCAAAGTTGTTTTAATTTGCATTTCTCTGATGGCGAAAGATGATGGGCACTTTTTCAGGTGCCTTTCAGCCATTCGTAATTCTTCTGCTGAGAATTCCTTTTTTAGATCTTAACCTCATTTTTTGATTGGGTTATTCAAGGTTTGGGGCTCTAGATTCTAGAGTTCTTTATATATCTTAGAGATCAGTCCTCAGTTTCTATGTATGTATACTGTGGATGAATCCATGTGCCATAGGTAGCATTTGTGATAAACATTTCATATTTTATGACTGCATAAACAAAAGAAAAAACCTTCAATTATTGGTGAATTCAGTTTCATGTTTGTTCTAAAAAAATTTGATGAGAATTAAAAAAAATTAATTCCAACAGAGATTTTTCTTTATTCAATACAAGTCAAAGAAATCTGGATTTAAAAAAAGTTTTTATTTTTAAATCATTTATATTTTCTTTATTTTTTGCAGTATCATATTATTTTTATTGCTATAGCTCTATAATGTATATTAAGATCTGCAATAATAATCTCTTCAGCATTGTTCTTTGACACCAGTGTTGTTATGACTATTCAGGATTTTTTGTGGTTTCATATGAATTTTCAGATAGCTTTTTCTATGTCTGTGAGAAATGAGGTGGAGATTTTGATTAGAATTGCATTGAATCTGTAAATAGCTTTTGTGAAAATCATTTTCACAAACAGTAATCCTAGGAGTTCCTGAGCATGCAATGCCTTTCTACTTTCTAGTATCTTTCTTTCTTTTCCTTTCTTAAGGGCTTAAAATTTTCATTGTAAATGTCCTTAACCTGTTTGATTAAGTTTATTTCTATATATTTTAATTTCACAGAGGTTATTATGCATGGGGGTGTGTCCATGATCTCTTTCTTTGTATTTTCTTTGTTGGTGCTTAGAAAAGCTATTGACTTGTGGGGTTGACTATGTTCTGCCACACTGCTGAATGATTCATTACTAGATGGTTTCTGGTAAGGTTTTGGAATCTCTAATGTATGATATTATTTCATCTACAAATACGGATTTAGAAGGATTGCTTCAAGATTTTCTCTATTTAGGATAAAGTTGGCTGGTGATGTGTCTTATATAGCCTTTATTATGTTAAGGTGTGTTTCCTCTAGTCCTCTATCCTGTAGAACTTTTTTTTTTTTTAATTAAACTATGGGTGATATTCAAAGTGAATTCCTATTATTGTGAAATTTAGTTGACTTTTATAATGGTACTAGTGAACTTTGAGATTAACAAACTTAAACTATAATACATTTTACTCTGTTATAAATGCATTTTAGACTCATTAAAGAATATTTTAAAATCAATAAAGAGATTTGGAAGGTTTAGCATGTTTTTCCATTATAATATTTTATAGACTGTACTTTCAAAATTATTTTATTTTTCTAAATCTGTATCACATTTATGATTTTGAAATATGCTTTACAGAAATATAAGACAGATGTTTTGTTTTTTTCCCTCTTTAAACTTTTTTTTAATATATTAAATCTATAAGGTTTATACCATAAACACAAAAGCTATGCATAAAATGTATGGAAATTATTTTAGAAAATATTGTTAAGTAGTTATATATTATGAACCAGGCACTTCTAACAGATAAAAAAATGCAAATTTTCCATAGAAATATATTCTTTTTTTTCATGTTCATGTTTTTTTCCTTTTTTTAATTATGAATTAAGCCTCATTTTTTTTATCCATGTATTCCCTTGTTCAAACTCCCTTCCCCCTCCTGCCCCTCCCAGTCACTCTCTCTCCTTCCCATCACTTTATCTCCTCCCCAGCAAGGGCAGGAGGTCCCAAGGTCCCAATATGTCTTAGTTCAGCATCTGCTCCAGGCAGATCCGCTTTTCTCACCCCAACATCAAGACTGGGTCAGGTGTTACGCTGGAGGAAATGGGCTCCCAGGTGTTTCTGATCCCAAGCTGTTCAGTGGTTGTGGTTTGCAGCTTGAGTGTTCTTTACTTTTTGTTTAAAGTCTGCTAATGAGTGAGTACATCCCCTGCTTATCTTTTGTTAATTTCAAATTTATAAATAAAGTTTTGGAAATTCTTCTGTCATTTTATTTATGGTTTTTATACACATTTTTTTTGTAGCAATCATGAAATTGAGTTTAGTAATTAGTTTCTAGCTCTTCCTCACTTTTTTTCTGTTGAACAAATATTTTTAGGTTTTTATTTACATTTCATACCTCTTTCTTCTGGATGCTGCTCCTAATTGCTTCTTATACAGAAAACAGAAATGGAGGATTTTACTGTATTGGGCATTGTTTTACTTAATTTTGACTTAGCTGATGCTTTTGAATGTTACTTTTATTTTTTCCAACTATAATCAATTTTAGTTGCTCATATCAATTCCTTAGGTGGCATACATACATTTTTATTGCTGAGTAATACTCCATTATGTAAATGTCCCACATTTTAAAGTTCAGTCTTCATTTGGGGGCATCTAGGTTGTTTCCAGGTTCTGGCTATTACAAATAATGCTGCTATGAACATAGTTGAGCAAATGTCTTTGTGCTATGAATCTGTATTCTTTGGGTATATGCCCAAAGTGGTATTGCTATATCATTGGGTATATTGATTCTCAGTTTTCCAAGGAACTACCATACTGATTTCAAAATTTAAATTGGATTATTTGCCTTTTTTGATGTCTAGTACCTTTATATATTTTAGAGATCAGCTCTCAGTCAGATGTAGGGTTGGTGAAGATCTTTTCCCATTCTGTAGGATTCTGTTTTGTCTTATTCACCATGTTCTTTGCCTTACAGAAGCTTCTCAGTTTCAGGAGGTCCCATTTATTAATTGTTTCTCTCAGTGTCTGTGCTACTAGTGTTATATTTAGGAAGTGGTCACCTGTGTCAATCTTTTAAGACTATTTCCCTTCTATCAAGTTCAGTGTAACTGGGTTTTTTGTTGAGGTCTTTGGTGCACTTGGACTTGAGTTTTGTACAGGGTGATAGATATGGATCTATTTGCATTTTTCTATATGCCACCATCCAGTAATGCCAGCACCATTTTTTGAAGATGATTTTTTTCATTGTGTATTTTTGGCCTTTTTTTGTCTAAAGTCAGGTGTATATAGGTGTGTGGATTAATGTCAGGATCTTAAATTTGATTTCATTGATCCACATGTCTGTTTTTATGCTAATACCAAGCTGTTTTTATTATTGTATCTCTAAAGTAGAGCTTGAAGTCAGGGATGGCAATGCCCCCAGAAGTTCTTTTATTGGACAAGATTGTTTTGGTGATCTTGGGTTGTTTTGCTTTTCCAAATGAAGTTGAGTATTATTCTTTCTAGGTCTATGCTAAACTGGTCTTACCCTATAATCAAATTAATGACTATTTTTAATTGTAATTGTAGAACTTTTATCCAGCAACTTTTAAAAACAAGCTAAGCACTGGGCCAAGCTCTCAGTCCAGTCAAAGAGAGGGAGGAGAGATTATATGAGCAAAGGGGTCAAGATCATGATGAGGAAACACACAGAGCTGGCTGATCTGAGCTATTGAGATCTCACTGGTTCTGAATTGACAGCTGGGGAACTTGCATGGGACTCAACTAGGCCCTCTGAATAGATACCAGTTGAATGGCATGGGAAATTTGTGGGGCCTTTGGCAGGGGAACCAGGATTTATTTCTAGTGGATGAACTGGCTTTTTGGAGTTTATTTCCTATAGAGGAACACCTTGTTCATCTTGATACTGGAGGTAGGGGTTTAGTTCTGCCTCACCTAGATAAGCCAGATTACATTGACTCATTCTACAAATCCTTACCCTCTCTGAGGAGTGGATGGGGGATGGAATAGGGGTAAGTGGGGGTATGACTGGGAAGAGGGAACAGAGGGGGAACAGTAGTGGGTATGTAATAAAAACTTTTAGTAAAAAAAATATAAAAACACATTTTGAAATTATAATTATAATAGTTACATTTCTCCTTTCCCTTTCCTCCTTCCATATATATGTATGTGTGTGCATGTGTGTGTGTGTGTGTGTGTGTGTGTGTGTGTGTGTGTGTGTGTGTGTAAAATCCTAACCTACTTTCAGTCCATATCATGTTACTTGTATGCATGTTTTCAGGGCCAACCATTGTCATTGGACAACCAACTTTTATAATATTTGTTGGAGAAGTTTACATCTCCTGCTCCCAGTTTTACTCAGTTGCCTATAGTTATTTGTGTAGGGCTGAGGCATCATGGGCTTTTCCTTGTTTAGTTTGGCATGTTTATTGATGTTATCTTTGTTCAGTACTTGTTCGTGTTGTCATGTTGGTGACATTTTATAGGTATAGCTTCTGTGTTCATAGGAGATAAAATCTCACAGCAACTCCCTCATCCTCAGGCTCTTACAGTCTTTCTGCTCCCCCTTCTGCAATGTTTCCTGAGTTTTGTAGATGTATCCATTGGAACCAAACTCCACAACTCTGTGTTTTGATTGGTTGTAGTTTTCTCTAGTAGCCTCAGTGTGTTGCAAAGAGAAGTTTCCTTGATGAAGGTAAAGACTACACTTTTTTGTGTATATTATGTCTATATTATACAAATTATTTCTAAAATATTTTTATATTATCTATCTGTCTATCATCATCATCACCTTCTATCTATATAATTTAAGTCATCTGAGTACAACCCTAGTAGGAAGCCACTGGTTAGAGTGATAATTTTTATTATGTTTAGTTTATGATATGCTTTCTCAATGTGACTTGTCCTCATTTAAGAAACCTGATGACCTGGTCCAGGCTTGACTAAACAATGAGTCTGAGAATTCAGTGTAAATGGAATCTGATTACTGCACTTGATCCTGTGTCTTCTCATCTGAATATATTTAGCAGCACCTATTTTATTACTTGCTATTCATCAGTAGTCAACTATTAGTACAGTTCTTTGTAGATAAAAACGCTATTACCACAGTCCTGTTTTTACAGATGATATGACTTGACAGATACTTCTTTCTGGCTTCTAGCACACTGAGATGTCACAGCTGTCATAATTAGAGAGCCTTATTACATGGCAGAATTTCTGCATCTCTTGTGGTCTACAGAAGATAGAATTCACAACACTCTCCAAGAATGTCACTGTCTTCTTCACTCACTAATATATCAACAACTGCTTGTGCAAGATTGTCTCTTGAAGCTCTCAGAGATATTAGGGAAAAGCAGAATTTGCTGTGTATGTAGTTAATGTAGATCAGAATTCTTCTTCTGCTGAGAATATGAATTTCCTCTGTGGAAGGAGGGGTTTGTTCTTTCATTTAAAGGTGAATGTTGAGAAACCATGGTCAAATTCAAGCTTCATTGAAACTACTAGCAGATTATTATTGAAATTTGCTAAAGCATTAAAGTAAGTTGTGAAATCTAGGTTATTATTCTGTTAGTTTATTGTATTGTACTGTAATATCAGAATGTACACATCTTTATGCATGCCCCTGAGTCATATTGGCAAGTTCTGCCTTATGGTTTA
The DNA here is from genome assembly GCA_004025045.1 of Sigmodon hispidus. Lineage (NCBI taxonomy): Eukaryota > Metazoa > Chordata > Mammalia > Rodentia > Cricetidae > Sigmodon > Sigmodon hispidus. Next base: position 36,127 of record PVIH01017414.1, on the reverse strand, counting down.
AATCTTTAGGATGTTTCCCCAGCGTCAGGCTTCATTTTTCTCTTTGTTCGAGTTGTGCTGGAATCTAACTTTCTTTGTGGAGCTGGAGACTCTGAGGATGGTTGGGATAGGTTATCAAGAAGTAGATATTTTCTTTTTATCGAACTGTTCCTGCTGTATCAGCAGAAAGTTCTGTCTCCTCTGACAGATGTGGGGGTTGCTTCTTCTGCTAGGAAAAGTTAAAGGCATCATGGAATTAAAATTTACATGGTCTTCCTTGTGTTTTTATATTATGTCTCAGATCTCTGATAATTCAACAGCAATCTGTTGTCTGACATGACAAGGTATATGTTTATTAGTGTTTATTAGGTTTGATGGTTGGTTGTATTGTTTCTTGCAGAAGTGGTGGTGATAGCGGTGGGGGGGGATAAAGGAGACTTTCAAGATGCTATATAATCTCTTGATTTTCTACTTGTAGTCTGTGTTGTGTATTTAAGGCTTTCATATATACACATACAAAATCTATATACCAATGTTCTCTATAGGATTGCCAGAAGAAGCCTTGTTATAACAAAATTTATATGACACTTACAGCAATTAAAAAACTCAGCCCTTTGACCTCTCAGTGTCTTACTTTCTGCCTGTATATCCTTCGTGATGCACTGGTAATTTGAATAATTATGATGCTAATGGATGCCGATGGTCACCACTGTTCCATCCTCTCTTGATCTAAGTTGTGAAGTTATGTGTGTGAACTTAAATATGTAGGGTTTCTTTCTGTGGGCATGATCTGGTGACAATGACATTAATTTTAGAATGAATTTTAGTGTGTGATTCTGAATTCACAGCTAGAATAGAGCAACTTCTTCTATAGAAGAAGTTATTAAAGAAATGTCGCACAGAAGTTTTTTGTTAAAAAGAGGCCACAGCATGAGTAAAATCAATGCTGATAGAAGGGAAGGGCTACCAATTTAACAATTGAAAGAACAAATTAGTTGAGAAGCCACAAGAGCCCAGCAATACCATTAAAGAGGGTAAGCCAATAGTACTATAGTTATAGAGAGAGGCACTCAGGTCCTGACAACACGCGATGGCAGTAACATTATCTCATCCTGCATGTTAGACAAGGCATTCTAAAAAGCAAATTTCCAAATTGGTGTGGCATGGACCTATTCTAGAAATACTTGTGATATAAATTAGGCAGACCTGTGGAAGCTTTATTAACCACTCAACCACTTTCTCATTTCTGGAAAGAAATAAGGAAATTAGATTTGCCAGAACCGGCCCAACTGTGGTGCAGTTTCAATGAATTTTAGAAAAAGTTAAATCACTCTAGCCAAATCCATTTGCCAGAGAAGGCTTAGATTGTACAGAAATGGCTTTCCCTGCTGAACTCAATGACTGCCTGGGGGTAGTCCAGTGGAAGTGTGGCATTAACAGAGATGTTGTGATATATTTTAAACTGTACCAACTGAAGCTATCTGAAAATCACATTTCCTGTAGTTGGAGTTCCAATAGGTACACATTAAAGGTTGTCTTATCTTCTATTAGCCAACTAAAAAAGAGCTAGAGGGCAAACATATCCAATCTATGTATTTCATAAGGGATCATCTTCCTGGAGAACTTTTGAAAAACAACAGGATAGTACAGTTTAGAACTGCAGAGTCTAGCAGAGAACCTCTAGCTCATAAATCAAAACAAAAGGGAAAGAAAAGAAAATTTCAAACAGATGTAGAGCTCTTCAATATAATTTGGGTTACTATCCTTAAAGATGAGGCCTGGTATTAGAACTGATGTATACAGAGCTTTGAAAAGCAAAGAAGGAAAATTGTCCAATATTTGGCAAAAATGAGTTCTAAAGTGACAGGGTCATAGTAAGGGGCAAAGATACCATGTGTGGTATGGCTGGATCCTAGAAAAAGATTACATAGACATAATTAAAATATAACAAAAGAGTTCTGACTTGGAACCCATGCCAAGTCAGGCTTCCTGACTGCAAAGGAATGGAGTATCATCTCTAAGGGAACAGTGAAAGCCAGTGACTGAAGTAGAAAGCCACACAGTAAAGCACATTCAAAAGTCATTAACATCCATTTTGCCAGGAGGCCTAACTTAGACCATTAGCACCCTTGAAACAATGAAGCTCAATAACAATGAGCTGATTATAACCTGAGCATTACTTTTCTGACTGCAGGAGATATTGACAATACTTCACTAATTCTAAACAGCCTTGAGTTAGAGGGTATGAAGACAACATGTGCTAATTCTAAGCCTTCCTCCAATGCAACATAGACTAACGCAAAATCCCTAAGTACAGCAGATCAATGCTGGGACCCTTAAATATGACACAGACCAACACAACCCTCCAAATATAACACAGACTTATGGTGAAACTCTCAAATGCAGCACTGAGTCCCCTAAATACAACACAGACCAATGGTGAAGCCCTCAAATACAGTATTGAGTCTCCTAAACACAACACAGACCAATGCCAACCTGACCATTACAACATAGACTAATGCTGATCCTCTCAAATACAACACAGACCAACGCTAAACTCCTTAATTTCAACAGAGACCAGTGCTGAGCCCCTCAGGCACAATACTGATTGATACTGAATCTTTCAAATACAACACAGACCAATGCTGAAGACCCCAAATACAACACAGAACAATGCTGAGCCCTTTCAACACAACACAGATCAAAGGCGAGGCCCTCAAATACAAGACAGACAATGTTGAAGATCCCAAACAGAACAAAAACAAATACGTGGACCAATTCCAGCCTCCTCAAATGCAACACAGATTAGGGCTGAGTGTCTCAAGTAGAAACAATTTTCAGTTACTGACAAGGATATTTTAGAACTTCTAGTTTTTATGTAAAGAATAAAGGATAAGAAAAACAAATTGATTTCAAGGCAAATGATAAATGATAAATTCAGTTAGATGATAAACTAAATTTCTTGAATCTTATTCCACAGACAGTTGTGTAAATGTCCTAAGACACCTTTCAGGGACTGTCCTAGTTAGAGTTTGTCAACTTGACATAAAGCTAGCCACACTGGGAAGAAAGAATCTCAACTGAGAAATTGCTTCTATAAACTGTTCTGTGGGCATATCTACTGGCAATTTTCTGGGTGGATGAAAGGCCCAGCCCATTGTGGGAGGTATCATTTGTAAGCAAGTGACCCTAGTTTGTATAAGAAAGGTAGCTGATAGCGAAAGTTGGACTTCTTTCCAATTTGTATCCCCTTGATCTCTTTTTGTCATCTTATTGCTTTAGATAGAAGAACTTCGTGTACTCTATTGAATAGATATGGGGAGAGTAGACAGTCTTGTCTTGTTCCTGATTTTAGTGGGATCATTTGAGTTTCTCTCCATTTAGTTTGATGTTGACTGTGGACTTGCTGTATATTGCCTTAATTGTGTTTAGGTATGTTCCTTGTATCCCCGATCTCTCAAAGACCTTTATCATAAAGGAGTGATAGAGTCTGTCAGAGGCTTTTCCAGCATCAAATGAGATTATAATTTGGTTCTTTTCTTTCAGGTTGTTTTTGTGGTGGATGATATTGACAGATTTTTGTATGTTGAACAATCCTTGCATTTCTGGAATGAAGCCTACTTGGTCATGGTATATGATTTTTTGGGGGGATATGTTCTTAGATTTGATTTGTCGTTATCTTATTGAATATTTTCCCATCAATGTTCATGAGAAAGATTAGTCTGTAATTCTCTTTCTTTGATGCATTTTTGTGTGGTTTGGGTATCAGGGTGACTGTAGCCTTATAAAAAGAGTTTGGCAATGTTCTTTCTGTTTCTTTTTGTGTGGAACACTTTGAGAAGTATTGATACTAGTTCTTTGAAATTCTGGTAGAATTCTGTACTGAAACTATCTGGCCCTGAGCTTTTTTGCGGGGGAGGAGCTGGAAGAAGTAATGACTACTTCTATTTCCTTGGGGGGGTCATAAGTCTATTTAATTAAATTATCTGGTCTTGATTTAGTTTTGGTAAGTGGTATCTACCCAGAAAGCTGTTCATTTCTTTTAGGTTTTTCAATTTTGTGGAGTACAGATGATATGATGGTATCCCAAAATATACCAAGGAGTTACTACAGCTGATAAACATCTTTAGCAATGTGGCAGAATACAAGATTAACTACAAAAATAGCCCTTCTATACACACATTATATAAAAGCTTTAAAAAGAAATCAGAGAAACATCACCTTTTACAAAACTGCAAATATTGTTAAGTTTCTTGGGCTAACTTTAACCAAAGAGGTGAAAGACATGAATGACAAGAACTTTAAGTCACTGAGGAAAGAAATTGAAGAATATAATAGAAAATGGAAAGTTCTATCATGCTCTTGGACAGGTAGGATCAACAAAGTAAAAATAGCAATCTTACCAAAAGTATAGATTCAACACAATCCCTATCAAAATCCCAAAACAAATTTTCACAGACATCCAGAGAGCAATACTCAGTTCATATATGTATATATATACATATATGTATATATATACATATATGTATATATATATAAAACCCAGGATAGCAAAAAAAAATCTGTTTAATAAAAGAACTTCTGGAGGCATCACCATCTTTGACTTTAAGCTCTTGTACAGAGCTATAGTAATAAAAGCAGCTTGGTATTGGCATAAAAATAGACATGAAGGATGAAGACCCTCACATTAATTTACACACCTATGAACACCTGATTTTTGACAAAAAGCTAAAAATATACAATACAAAAGAAAACTTCTTCAACAAATGGTACTAGCATAATGGCAGTGTTAGTTTTTTGCGCATGGGAAGAGACACACATATTCACTGCCAGGTGTCACACAAGAGTTTATTATAGAGAGTTACCAAGAAGCAGTTACCTGGAGAGGAGCAGGAGAGAGGAGAGAGAAAGTCAGAGAGAGAGAGAGAGAGAGAGAGAGAGAGAGAGAGAGAGAGAGAGAGAGAGAGGAGAAAGGGAAGGGGGAGAGAGAGGGAACTGTCATATGGCTTTTTTTTTGAAGAGGAGTGGGCTCTAATCTACATAGCCACACCTAGAGGCATGCCCTCTGTACACAGCACCATTTCAGCTTTACCATGTGGCCATTATGTGCCAGGAATTCTTATTTCACCTGTGCGGTGTTGAGTCTACCATGTGATGTGCCAGGAACACTTACAGGTGATATGTAGAAGAATGCAAATAAATCTGTATCTACCACCCTGTACAAAACTCAAGTCCAAGTAGATTAAAGACCACAATATAAATTCAGTTAAACTGAACTGATAGAAAAGAAAGTGCGAAATAGCCTTGAACACATTGGCACAGGTGATCACTTCCTAAATATAACACCAGTAGCACAGACACTGAGAGAAACAGTTAATTAATGGGACTGCCTGAAACTGAGAAGCTTCTGTAAGGCAAAGGACATGGTGAACAAGACAAAACAGCATCCTACAGAATGGGAAAAGATCTTCACCAACCCTACATCTGACCAAGGGCTGATCTCTAAAATATATAGGGAATTCAAGAAACTAAACATCAAAAACACCAAATCATCCAATTTAAAATTGGGGTACAGAACTAAATAGAGAATTCCCAACAGAAGAATCTCAAATGACTGAAAGACATTTCAAGAAATGATCAGTAACCTTAGCCATCAGGGAAATGCAAATCCAAATGACTGAGACACCATCTTACACCTTTTAGAATATCTAATATCAAAAGCACAGATGACAGCCTATGCTGTAGGGGATGTGGAGAAGAACACTCTTCCACTGCTGGTGGAAATGTAAACTTATAGAGCCACTTTGGAAATCAGGATGATAGTTCCTCAGAAAAATCGGAATCAATCTCCCCAATGATCCAGCAATACTACTCTTGGGCATATACCCAAAGGATGCACATTCTTTCCCCAAGGATATTTGCTCTACTATGTTCATAGCAACAATATTCTTAATAGCCAGAACCTGAAACAACCTAGATTCCCCTCAATTGGAAAATGGATTTTAAAAATGTAGTACATTTACATGATACTCAGCAGAAAAAAAGAAAAAAAATGACATCATGAAACTTTCAGGCAAATGGATGGAACTAGAAAATGTCATCCTGAGTGAGATAACATAGGCCCAGAAAGATAAATATGATCTACACTCACTCATATGTGGATTTTAGACATAAAGCAAAGGGTACCCAGGCTATAATCCATAACCCCTGAGCAGGTAGGTAATAAGGAGGAACCTAAGAGAGTCATTCATGGATCCCCCTGGAAAGGGAAAATAGATAAGATCTCCTGAGTAAATTGGGACAATGGAAGGAAGAGGGTAAGGGGAGGTGGGAAGAAAACATGAGGGAATGGGATGGTTGAATTTGGGGAGGATACAAGAGGGAAAACAATGAAATAGACATCTTGATAGAGGGAGCCATTCTGGGGTTAGAGAGAAACATTGTGCTAGAAAAATACCCAAGAACCCAAAAAAGATGACCCTAGCTAAGACTCCAAGCAATAACTAGTAGAGAGGGTACCTAAACTGGCCTTCCCCTATAATCAAGTTGATGACCATCCTAATTGTCATCATAAAATCTTCATCCAGTATCTGTTGGTATCAGATGCAGGGATTCATAGTTAAGCAATGGATTGAGCTCCCAGTCCAGGCAAAGAGAGGGAAGAGAGATTATATGAGCAAAGGGGTCAAGATCATGATGAGGAAACCCACAAAGACAACTGACCATAGCTGACAGCTGAGCTATTAGGAGCTCACTGACTCTGTACTGACACCTGGGAATCTGTAAGGAACTGAACTAGGCCCTCTGAATGTGGATGATCGTTGAATGATGTGGGACTTCTGGCAGTGGGACCAAAATTTATTTCTAGTGTATAAACTGACTTCTTGGAGCCCATTCTCTACAGAGGAACACCTTGCTCAGCCTGAATATTGGGGAAAGACTCTTGGTCCTGTTAACTGGATATGTCAGAAGGTATTGACTTACCTTGGGAGTCTTTACCCTCTCTAGGGAATGGATGGGGGGATGGGTGGGGGAAAATGGGAATGACAGGGAAGAGGGGAGGGAGGGGGAACAGTGGTGGGCATGTAAAACAAACTTTTAAATAATAAATAAATAAATAAATAAATAAATAAATAAATAAAAAAACAAAAGAAAGGTACCTGAGCAAGCCAGGGAGAGCAAGCCAGCCAGTGGCATCCCATGGTGGTCTCTGCTTCTTAGGTTCCTCTTTGAATTCCTATTGGGCTTCCCTAGATGGTGGACTGCAGACTCTAAGCCAAAAAACCTTTTTACCCCAGCTTGCTGTTGCCAGTGTTTTATCACAGCAATAGGGAACAAAGTAGGACAGGATCAGAATTTAGTGGTGGGCCTGCAGGAGACAAATAGAGAGAAAAGAGTAAGTAACTTTCTTAAAAAGTTATAATTAAATGGTAAGAGGAAGAGCAAGGGAGGGGGAAGAAGGAGAGGGAGGGAGAGAGAGAGGAGAGAGAGAGACACAGAGAGAGTTTTGGCATTGTTTCCAAACAAGACATGTTATCAAACATAAATATTCATTTCTAGTGACTTCAGTCTTACCCTAATGGTGATTGTCTAATTTACAACATTATTTTCTATCTGTGATTTTTGGAAAAAAAGAATAGAAAAGAAGCAATGTTTAAGTAACAGACTTATTAAAATTTAGCAACACTGCTCTAAGAATTCGTGCTGTGCTGATGAGATAGCCCAGCAGAGAAAGATGCTCATGCCACGCCCCGTGGTCCAAGTTTAATTCCCAGGACCCATAATATAGAAGGAGAGAACTGGTTCCTGACGGTTGACCTCTGACCTCAGGGTGCTTTCTAATATATATATGTACACACACACACACACACACACACACACACACACACACACCACACTAAATAAATCTAACTGTGATTGAAGATTTAAAAAGGAAGAATTAGTACCATCTTGGCAGCTTTCTCAATAATAAAAAGTATTACCCACTGAATACTTTCTAAAATTTATTAACAGATAAGAATTGCAAAATAGGAAAACGATTTAGTGTCTTAAGAAAAACATCTGTGAAAATTTACTTCTTTTTTAAATTTAATAAATTTTTCTATTTATTTTACATACCAATCACAGATCCTGTTTCATTTCTCCTTCTCTCTCTCACAGTCTCCCTCCCTCAACTCATCCCCACCCCCTCCTCCAAAAAGGTAAGGCCCCCCATGGGGAGGGAGCAAACTTTGCTTGGTACACTCAGTTGAGGCAGGTCCAAGCCCTTGCACCCAGGTTGTGTAAGGTGTCCCTCCATAGGAAATATGTCCTAAAAGCAACTCATGAACCAGAGGTAGATCCTGATCCAACTGCCAGGGACTCCTTAAACAGACCAAGTTACACAACTGTCTCCCATATGCCGAGGGCCTAATCCAGTTCCATGCAGGCTCCACAGCTGTCTGTCTAAAGTTTGTGAGTCTCACCTGCTTGTTCCAGTTGTCTATATAGATTCCATCATGATGTTGCCACCACCCACCTCACACTACCCCCCACCCCTGCTTATATAATCCCTCCTCCCCCTCTTTCACTGAATTCCTGGAGCTCGGCCTGGTGCTTGGCTATGGATCTCTGCATCTGCTCTTATCAGTTACTGGATGAAGGCTCTGTGATGACAGTTAGGGTATTCACCAATCTGATTACTCAGGAGATCTCATCTATTTCTTCTTTCAAAGGTGGTCTTTGCATCCCTCTTAGGGTCTTCCTTGTTATCTAGCTTCTTTGGAACTGTTGGTTGTGCCTGGCTTTCCTTTGCTTTACATATAGTATCCACTTATGAATGAGTACAGAGTACATACTATGTTTGTCTCTCTGAGTCTGAGTTACCTCACTCAGGAGGATATTTTCTACTTCCATCTATTTGCCTACAAATTTTATGATGTCATGATTTTTACTGCTGAGTAATACCTCGTTGTGTACATGTATGACATTTTCTTTATCCATTCTTCAGCTGAAGGGCATCTAGATTGTTTCTGTGTACTGTGATATGTTTTTGAAGAAAAGTGTATGATGTCTGTGGAAGATACTTTATCAACTTAGGGTTTCAATAGTAACAAATATATTTAAAACAACTATTAGCAAAAAACTGAAATATTAGACCCAAATGCCCAGAATTGAAGAATTTCTTTGAGTTTTGTATTTAATCACAGAATCATTAATTTAACTAGAATAATAACTTCATACCCAATGTCACATCAAATAGATACCCTGTTTTTACAGGAAGCAGGTTTGCATTAGTTACCTCTTGGAATGGTAAAATTGCTCAGACTTTTCTTGTAGGCTTCTCAATCTATCAAGTTAGATTAATTTATGATTCCTTTTTTTTTTAAAAAGGTGTAAGTAGATTTTCTGATGAAATGCTTATATTGATTCAAATTCTTGATATTTATAACTCCATGTGGAACTTAAGCTCTCTTTTCTGATATATTCAAGTGGGTAAATATTGTGGATTTCTCATATTTTTGGATGTGAGCCTTGCCTTTAATGGCTGAGTCATCTCTCCAGCCCTACAAGTGAGAAAGAACAAGGTTAGGGAAAGCCATTATCTGCTTGTTAAACATTTTAAAATGATTTGTTTATTTTTATTTTAAGTACATTGGTGTTTTGTCTGCATGTATGTCTGTGTGAGGGTGTTAGATTCCCCTGGAACTGGAGTTACAGTAAAATATGAGCTGCCATATGGTTCTGGGAATAGATCTTTGGTCCCCTGAAAGAGCAGCCAGTGCTCTAAACTGCTGAGCCACCTCTCCAGCTCAGATTTCCTAGTCGAAAGAAATAGATTTCTTAAGGATCTAATAAAAATCACAGGACACACACCTATTTAGCAATATGATTATTATGGCTTAAGGGAATACATAACATTGATATTGCTGACATTCTCATAAGCCCCAAACTGTTGGCATCTACAAAGCTGTTTGTAGCTGATACATTTGTTCTCTTTGTTCTTTATGGTCTTATCATAAAAGCTGAATAGCATTGATGATGAACAGTCTAGGGCCTGGGAAATGGCTCAGTGGGTAAAATGCCTGCTGTGCAAATATGAGAGTGTGAGTTCAGAACCCTAGCTTCTATTTAGAAGCCAGCATGGCACTGCAATTCTGTAACCCAGTGCTGGGAGCAGGAACAGTCAGAAGGATTTCTGGAGTCACTGAATGGCAGCCTTGCTAAAGGTATTTGCTCAATTAGAGAAGCTGCCTCAAAATATAAGGTGGAAGTATTAGAGGAAGACATTTGATGCTGATTTTTGGCCTCTATTCATATGTACACATGCACCCACATGAAGTGGAAAGTTTCTTGTCCCAGCAAGAAACTCAAATATCTGGCAATCACTTCTCAAATAATTGGCACAGAGGATTATTTTATAGTAAATGCTGGGCCAGTAGTTCAGGCTTATTACTAGTAGCTCTTTTGCTTAATTAATCCATAATTCTTATCCACATTTTGCCACATGGCTTGGTACCTTTCTTATTGCATCATTCTCTCCTTGCTTCCTCTGCATCTGGTTGGCATCTGCTTCTCTGCCTTTTCTCTTCCCAGAATTCACCTAGTTTGTTGCCCGCCTCTACTTCCTGCCTGACTACTGGCCAATCAGTGTTTTATTAAACCAATACAACTGAAAAATATTTACACTTGTACAAGAGCATTATCTCAGACCCACATTCGCCCATGTGTAGCTATGCACATACCCATATGAACACATACACCACACATACAGGCACAAACATGCAGACATGCATACATATACACACATAAAAAAATCTAAAATATTTGAATCTATTGACTTGGAAAATACAATAAATTTGTGTTAAAATACAAGTGAAAAATGTTCAGAAAGTCATATGAATTGTTTTTATTACAACTGACTTAACTTTCTGATGAACTTGGGGTTAGGGATGAAGTAAATATGGATCTTATTTAAGAAAAGTTTTGCCTGTGAGGACTCACTTTTATTTAGTGCAGGATTTATGTCAGGATTTGTCCTGAGCTTTGAGAAAACAACATGTTGGGTTTCATTTGAGTTATATTTGGTGAATATCTGTATACATTTTACAGATCTAAGACAGTGTTTTTAAGACAGGAACCCTCCATTATATAGACAACAGTATCATTTTAATTTTAATTTTCACTGAACTCAGCATTAGAGATGAGTACTTAAACAAGTGTTTTTTGTGAAGCTAAAGACTTAAACATGCATTGCTATTTGCTTTGTTCTTAAAGTTTCTTTGGGAGTTTGTGAAAAGTTAAAGTCACTTGTACTTCTTTTCTCCCCCATTTTCTTTATATTTTAGATTAGGCCTCAGTATTTAGCTCAGGCTGGCCTGAAACTTGCTATATAACTGGCTTCAAACTTATGCTTTTCCAGCCTTAGCCTCTGGGGTGTTGTGATCATATTCCACTGCAATTTTGGAGGTCATCATTTCTACATGTATTAAACTCCAAGCTGATAATAGAGTAAGAGAGTGGGAACGCCAACTGCTTAAAGACAGAACTGAGTCCGAGTCCTCCAGACTGTGGGAACACCTACTGCTTACAGACAGGATCGAGTCCTCCAGACCCTGAGCAATGAGGGTGACAGGTGATATACCAAGTTTTTCCAAGAACTTGAGGAATGGCTATTTATGTCTATATGATGAATGTCAGAGTAGATTTTGTCAATTTTTTTTGCTAAAAAATTAAAGCATGCTATGCTTCTAGTTTATTTATTTCATCTATATATTTGTGGTTTTTCAGAAAACATGTATTTGAGGTGTTACTACCAAATAATTTGTCTTGAGACCAGTTGATTGGCTTTCTGATAATGGTTTAACATGACTGTATAAGAAAATGTCCTTGTCACAGAACCCAGTTCATAACTTGTGACCCATTGTCATGTCTTTATTTTTAGATCTATTTGGACTTGGTACAGATCAACAGATCATATCCTTCTTTCTTTCTTTACTTCTTGCTTGCTTCCTTTCTTGTTTGTGTGTGTGAGAGAGACACACAGAGAGAGACAGAGGGGCAGAAAGAGACAGAAAGAAAAACAGGGATAAAACAACAGGCAGGTACACATACCCACACATACCCACATCCATACCCCTCCCACATAGGGTGGGAGACACCAGTGCTGCCATTGCATGTGTGGAGCTCAGAAAAAAGACAGTCTGGGATGCTGCTTTTCAGTTTCCACAATTTGAGGTCAATTTTGATTGGTTGCTGTGTGCCAGGCTAGCTGACCTATGAGCTTCCTGAGTTCCCCATGTGTCCCTCATATCTCCCCCTCTCACTTCTCCACAGAAGCACCAAGATTGCAGATGTAAGTACCTACATCTGTCTTTTATGTAGGTTCTGAGAATCTTAACTTGCTTGCTCTAGTTTGAATAGAAAATGCTTTATTCACTGAGGCAGATCCCCAGCTCCATGGATTGTATGTTTTTATAAAGGACATGCAATTATGTCCATGTTTATGTCTTATGTTATCTAAAACAAGGTAAACATTTCTCTTCTTTACTTTTTGCTTTCTTGTTTTACAAAGTGTTTACATTTCCTCAGTCTTCAGTAGGCATATAGTCTACAGTGTTCCAGAAATGTTGTCTATTGACTTCATATTTGTTGGTCTGAGGTTTGCAACTATTTTGTTACATGCATTTACAATGTATTTTGAAGGGTAATCTTCATGTTTTCTACCATAAATACTTTACTGAAGTCCAGACATTCTTTTTGAGATGTTGCCAGCCTGTAGGCTGGTCTGAGGAATCTGCAGCCAATTCCAGGCTATATAAACTAGTACCTTGGAGTTCTGTATGCCATGTTGTCAGTGCTGGTGAAATTGAAGGTGGGAAACAGGATCTAAAAATGCACATTTCTTTTAGTATATAAAATTTAAAATTTCATTTCTTTATGTGTGCTTGTGCACATGAATGTGTTCGTGTGTGTGTGTGTGTGTGTGTGTGTGTGTGTGTGTGTGTGTGTGTGTACATGCTATAGCACGGGTGTGGAGATTGGAGTACAACTTGGAAAAGTCAATTATTTCCTTTTATCATATATGTCCTGGGTATTAAATACAGCTCAGTAGGCTCAGTGACAAAACCTTTATCCGCTGAGCTATCTTGCAGATCCCCTGAACATGTACATTCCTAACAAGTTCCTAGGTGATGCTTGTCCAAGAACTATATTTTAAAACTGCTACTGGTCTGGAATATTTTAATCAGATAGTAGCTTGATAATTGACCTAAGTGTTTGCTTCTTTTTTCCTTTTCTGTTTTTGTTTCTCCCTTTCTGCTGCTGTCATTTTGTTTTTTGTTTTTTGTTTTTTATCTGCTTAGAAACATGCTTTTTGTTGTTTATTTGTGTGATAGTTGGAATGTAATTGGTTCCCATGATCTCATACAGAGGGTGAGAGATCATAGAAGAGGTGGCTTTGTTAGAGTGAGTATGGCCTTGTTAGAGAAAGTGTGTCACTGTGAGAGTGGGCCTTGAGGATTCCTATGCTCTGTACACTTCCCTGTGTTTCAGTCAATTCCTTGTTGCCTTCAAGATGTAGGACTCCCAGTTATTCCTCCAGCACCACATCTGCCTGCATACTGCCAAGATCCCCACCACGATGGTGATAGACTAGACCTTTGAAACTATAAACTGCCACCTCGGTTAAATGTTTTATTTGATAAGAGTTACTGTGGTCATGATGTCTCTTCACAGCAATAAAAACCCTAAGACGGTTAGTGTTCTGCTGTGGAACAATCTTTTTGTACACTGTGAAGATTTGTCATTCAGATTGGTTTAAGAAAAATATGATTGGCCAGTAGCCAGGCAGGAAGTATAGCTGAAACAACCAAACTAAGGACACTGGGAAGAAGGAGGACAGAGTCAGGGGAGTTGTGAGACAGATGCAGAGGGAGCAGACGATGAATGGACCATGCTAATAAAGGTACCACCATGTGGCAGAGCATAAATAAGGAATATGGGTTAATTTAAAATGTTAAGAGCTAGTTAGTCATTAGCATGAGCTATTGGCCGAACATTTATAATTAATATTTAGTGTCTGTGTCAGTTACTTGGCAACTGGTGAGTGGGAAAGAAAAGTCTGCCTATAAATGGCAACCAACATGGAGCCATGTACATCCACATACAATCTGGGAAAGCTTTAAAATAAATTCTAAATACACAGAAACAGAGGCAAATCAAATGCAGATTCCAGGCCTCTTGTCTCTCATGCTGGCTGCAGTACCAAGATTCATTTCCCAGAAGCTGCCTGCAGGAAGATCCAGCTGCCAGCTTCCATGTACTACAGCCCTGCACTAAATAAGCTATACCTGTGGCAGCTGACATAGCAGTTTAAGTTCTGTCTCATGAGATCAAGAAACAGTACAAATGCTCAGAAAAGACAGATCCAGATTAAAAACAAACCTCTAAATAGGTTACAGTGTGTCTAAAAGTACACAGAGGTCTAGGAGAGACTAGAGAAGGTATAGATAGACAGACAGACAGACACACAAACACACCCAGACACACACACATTTGTAAAGTCTTTTAAAAGAGAGCAAAGTAATATAAAAGAAAAGAGCCATGCAAAGATGAAAAATACACAGAGAGTCTCGATCTTATGTGTTATTGTGTTGTGTTTAAATATTTTGGTTGCTAAGAGACACTGAATTAAAAATGCCAGATTAAATCAACCTATATATATATATATTTTAAAATATCTTGACTTTAAAATTTAAGTTAAAATGCATGTTGTGTTGGGGTATAGATTATGTTTTTATTAACATAGGGAGTGAGAGGCTGTGGTTTTATTCCAGGTTAAAGAAAATTAGGTTAGATCAAAGAAGATCCTCTGAAAATTCTGACTACAAACATAAAGAATTAAATTTATAAAAAGTATAAACCATGTAATATATATTTTACCTGTTCAAACATATAACAAAAAAATTCATCTTTGGCTAAATTGTGTGAAACACACAGTCTATACTTGTATAAATACAAACATGCATCTTACCTTTAAGATTTTGTATATTTTTTGAACAATAAAAATGAATGGCCCAGATGATCCAACATCTCAGAACACCAGTTACAATTTCCTCTGAGTTCTACATCCAGAACAGCTTTAAGGTTACTGGCTGAGATGATTCAGCCTCACAGACTACTCTAGCCAAGATTTAACAATTATCTTAATTTTTTCAAGGTTCCTCCAAAGATGTGCACACAAACACCAAAAATTAGTCTAGAGAATGATGTCCACACTCACCAAAATGGGTTATGAATGTTTATTATTATTTAAAGTTGATTGATTGCAAGGTGTTATTGGTCATGGTCAAGAAGAAAACTAGACAAAGGAGTTAAATTCAAAGGTTTCTTTCTGAAAGAAAAAAATAATGAGGAAAAAGGATAAATTATTGAATCTACTTTAATACAAAAAACCGTTAATCTCAAAATATTTTATATTAACATAAATTTTACTTTATTAATACAAATTTAAAATTATTTCTGTTATGCTGTATGTATATTTTTACTCTTGTTTGTGGTATTATGCTCTTATAGCTCATTTAAAAATATAATGTATATTTAAGAAATACAGATTTAGAATTAGTCATATATAATAGTTAAATTTGTAGTAATGCTAGTTATATTTTCAAGGTCACATGAAAATATATTTAGATAGGTGGTCTTCAAATGCTCCAAAGACCTACAGAATATGGCATTTAATAATCTAAGGCTTTTCATGACAGTGAGACATGTCTTCTCCAGGCAGCTACAAATTATTTTAGAGAAGATGATAGGGATTGAAGAAATTTATATAGAGTTTGCTTTCTTTATTGCAAAAGTTAGCTATTTGGGCAAAAAGCTGTCCTTGCTTCAATATCTGCCAGATACTGTCCAAATTGTACCAGCAGGATGCAAGAGAAATATACTGCCAAACTTTCCCAAGACAAGGTAGGACAGTCCTTCAAAATTACCTGCTTCTCATAAAAGTATGTCAGATATACTAGGCCAGTAGGCCAAAATTGGATTCCCCAACATTGAAGAAGAACTTTGAGTGACTGTCCAGGTAGCCAGATGTCCCTGTTGTTAAACAACTTTATACCCTTCTGGGGTCTTTGTTGCACTAAATAATTAGACTTAAAGTTTTTCTTAGTTATGATAAAAGGTAAATTAAATATAAAACTTTAGATTCACAAAGATAAGATTGGCAATATAATTTTTTCTTTAATTTTGTCAAATATAAGTAGAGTGATATTGTAAATATAATTCTGAATTAATAACGTTTTATTGTTTGTAATCTTACTATGTTAAAATTAAGATCTCGTTTAATTAGAAAAAAGGGGAAATGATGTGGAACAATCAATTTTTACACTCTGAAGATTTGTCACTCAGATTGGTTAAATAAAGACCTGATTGGCCAGTAACCAGGCAGAAAGTATAGGTGGGGAAGCCAGACTAAGAACACTGGGAAGAAGGAGGACAGAGTCATAGGAGTTGCCAGCCAGATGAAGAAGGAGCCAAAGATGAACGTGTCATGTTAATAAAGGTACCACCATGTGGCAGAGCAAAAAATAGGGAATATGGGTTAATTTAAAATGTATGAGCTAGTTAGTAATAAGCCTGAGCTATTGGCTGAGCATTTATAATTAATATTTAGTGTCTATGTCAGTTATTTGGGAACTGGTGGGTGGGAAAGAAAAGTCTACCTATAAGTTTCTCTATTTAGTTCAAATTTTCTTATCATTTAGAGCAGGCTGGCCTCAAACTCACAGAACTCTGCCTGCCTCTGCCTATCAAGTGCTAGAATTAAAGATTGTGCTACTGAGAGACCCTTGGAGACCCTAGTCCCAAGAACTGACACAAGAATCACTGGCTGTAATCAACAAGAGGTTATTTTAATACACAGGCGCCTGCAGGCGATCAGCAGCTTCAGCTAACTGAGTGCTCCGGTACAAAGAACAGCCCCCCTTTTATACGGAGGGAGAGAGGGTCTCATCAGCTTAAAGACAAAGGCATACATCTCATTAACTACTTTGAACTACATACAAAATTCCGCTAAGGAGTAATGTTACAAATCATGTACAAGGTTCATCTGTGGGGCAAGGTTGTAAAGTTTTTGATCTTGGGGATACTGTGAACATCTGGCTTGGGTTAAGATTAGGCACTCCCGGTCTCTTCACCTTCCCAGGTGCCTTCCTTATCCTTTTCAAAGGGCCCCTAACTGCCGGTCTCCTGATTCACTGATGCTTGCCTGCAAGATGACTTCCTGCTAATTGGCCAAATGGCCTTGTGGAAAATTTTCACTGTTTTGATTTGAGGTTGGAGTCTTTCACTACCACACTCAGCTTTCTTCTTCTTCTCCTCCTACTTCTTCTTTTTTTTTTTTTAACATTTTAAGGAGAATGATATTAGAATTCTACTTATTTCTTAATTGATCTCTTTTAATTCCAAATATAATTTGATATAGGAACAGTGTGGGGTTTGGATTGATGCCATATCTAGATCTTTCTAACCTTCTTAGACATGTGGGACTTGAGATTTAGCCCACTGCTTCTGTGGAGAGAAGGTGAATTCTATTTAGGTGGCTTGAATTAGCTCCCATTCTATTTATTTGACTGATTAAATTTGTTATATGAAAATGGTGAAATGTGTATATAATGAAGTGTTGGAAACCCCTGAGCATCACCTGTGCTTTACTTTGTAAACTTGAGCACATTTAGTGTAATATTTTAAGTCACAGCAGAAACTCTTGGTTCAACCTGAGTTAAGATTGCTTAGTTTAGTATGATTCCTACTCAGTCACATCTTCTATCAATAATGTAGTAATTCAGTGAGGGTCATATTTGGTCCATTGTTGCTGTAATGGCCACTGGGATTTTGGATTTCCACATAGCTAGAAATATGGACTGTGTCTTCCTCATATAAACAAGCATCTAAATAAGATAAAACCTAACATTGTATACTTCCCTCCTGTACAAATGGCCTGATTTTTGGAAACTCAATGTTGCATGGGAAAATTTTGCTTTTTTTTCTGCCTCAGAGCACAACCATAATTTGGAAAAAATGCAGTGGGACAGAGGGAGCATGTGGCCCCAGTGTGACCATCAAATAGAAACACAGAACGTTTTAAGCCAACAAGGGCTTTCACTTCCCAGGGTGATTTGTTTGTGTCTGTGCCAACAACCCTCTAAGAGGCAACAGCTGCTTTCATTTTTCCTTTCAGAATGAAGTGCATCCCCAGAAGCAGCGGCAGAGCCCCTCCACCACCTCCTGTTCACATACACTGAGGAAACAGACTTTTAATCTCATGAGACAAAAAGTTTATTAAGGAAAGAAATGGGGCCATAGGATTCCTAGGTGAGCCTGAGAAACAGTGAAGGAGGCCAACAAGCCATGGCAAAATGAAGGGAAGACTCAAATTCCTTTTTAGGCTTTGCATGGTTAATAAGACATGTGGATTCCAGCTGTTTCTTAGACGGGATCACAGCTTGCAGTTTCCACAGTGAGGGATGGCTTTCCATCTAAGAAACTTGGAAGATTCTCTTGGCAGGTTGTTATAATATAAGCTAGATATTTCCAGTTATTCTTTATTTTTATTGTTTTCTAAAACCAGTTCCATCCCGCCTAAAAATTCGTAAAGCACTTCTGAAGTTTGCAATAGGAAATGAGATTTCTTGTCATTCCTTCAGTGTCTTTTTCTCATTTACTTTAATAAATGTGGTTTTTATTATTTTCTGGATGAGGCCTATGTCTGTGTCTCACTGAGATCTGCTGGTGGTGATGGCTGTCTGTCATTCTGCTTCCAGAACAAACCAAGTACCCATGCAAGCGCAGAGGAGATGGAATAAAGGCTGATACCAAATGGGAACAGCAACAGCAGTCTTTCCAAAAAGTTAAAAACAGCAACCATATTATCCAACAGTTTCACTTCAGTACACATTCATGCCTCCTCTTCTGTAATTCAGGCATTGCCAGTGCTGTGCATGACTTCTGCTCCTCCACATCTAATGAAAGGTTAAGAAAGGTTTGCAGTTTTTCTACTAGATCATGATGCATTTTCTGCTGCCTGTATTTAGTATGATTTAACCTTTATATACTATCTTTGAGACTACATATAACAACAGTAAAACATGCAAGTTTTTCTTTTGTGTAAATGATTATTGTGCATGAATTATGTCATTATTTATTATACATGCTATCCAGATACTCCTTTCTATTATTTTTTTTTCCTTTTTTAATTATTTGGTGATTTTACATCATACATCTCATCAAACTGAGTTATCATGATCTTCCCATTTACTAAAAGCCCATTCTTGCTGTTCATTTATCTACTGGGGCATAATTAAACACCCTGTTGCCAACCCATTAAGCAAAATAAGACCTTCTTCAACCACACCCCTGCCAGAGGCCATCAATGCAGGAGTGAAGCACTGTGTCATTTAACTATTTCTAGCCTTGAGCTCTTATATACAATGATATCTGAGCAGAATGCAAATTGTTTTTGTTGGATGGAATAGTTTGTATTTATATTTATCTGTTAAATTCATTTGCTCTGTGCTTCAATTTAACTGTTGAGGGTTTTTTTTTTTGTTGTTGTTGTTGTTTAAGTTTGGATGACCTACCCTACCCAGAAGTGAAATTGGGGTGTTAAAATCATCTACTTTTATTGTTGTCAGTTCCTACCTGATATTTTGTGTTTATTAGCATTTAAAAAAAATAAAATCAGGAACCATGGCACTTGGTGCATAAATATTTACAATTATTCTGTATTTTGATGTGCTGTTTTCTTTATTAGCTTGTAGTGGTTTTCTTTTTTATTCTCACTATGCTTTCCTTGAAGGCAACTTTTATCAGTTATTAGATTTTGGTTTCCATTCATATAATAGGCTGTTTCACTGCTTAACAATAAGATCATGGGTGGAATTTTTGTTTGATTAGCCACTGAAGTGTTTTTCTTAGAGACAACAGGCACCCAGAAAGCAGAGATCCATCTGAATTTCTGTGAGTTCAAGGCAAAACAGAGACAGGCGGTGGTGGCATACACCTTTAATCCTAGCATTAGGAAAGTTGAATGAGAAATTGAGATAGCTGGGTATAGAAAGATAAAGGAGGAGTTCAGCCCTTTGCTGGGACCCTATTTCTTTTCAGCTGAAGACTTAAAGGCATTCAATATGAGGATTTGGGAAGGCAAGCCTGAGGAGTTGGCTAGGTGAGAACAGGGTGTAGCTCAATCTGCTGTCTCCCTGATATTTCAGCTTTTTCCCAATATCTGTCTCTGGGTTTTTATTAATACTATTAACTAGAATTCTTACAATATTTGACATTCAACTTTTCAGGCACAAATTCACCACAAAGCTGCTTGCCTGTGGCACAGGTCAGAGCTCCACATGGCCAAAATAACTAACTACCCTGCTAGGTTTTCCTTTTGGAGTTAGCCTTCAGCCAGCTCTGCCTTTTAGGAAGTTCCTGTCACACATGTTTATTCTCCACTATTCACTGAGAGTTTTTCAGATAGTGAGTTCCCTTTCCTGGAGGGTACAACTTTCCCTAGACACCCCTCCTCAAAATGCTGCCATACTAGGTTGTAATATGTTTCTGGGCCACATTTTCTGTCCTAGACCAGAGGTTTGGTCCCACTCCCAGCCCCACTGCCACTTAGGCCCAAATAATCACACAAATGTTTGTATTATTTTTATGCTGATCAGCCTAGGGCCCAGGCATATAACCTGCTAGCCCTTTAGTCTTAAAGTAACCCATCTTTCTTATCCTGTTCAGCCATGCGGCTCCATACCTTTTCTCAGCAGCATTTCCTCAGTGTCTTCTGGCAGCTCCAATGACTCTATGGCATCTGTTTCTGTTCTGAGATGTATTTTTTTAGTCTGGTAGCCCTGTCCACACTTCTTGTTTGCCTTCAGCCAATCAGCTTTTTATTAAACCTGTAGGTGGGAAAATTATTTAAAATGTAACACATAATCCCACTATACTAGGTAGCTGCCTCACTTCACCCTCATCTGAATTATCATTGTCAGCAGATTTGGTGAGTCAAATGGGATTTCTTTAAAAGGAGAATTAGTTTAAAACAGAGAATTTTTATCTCACATTAAAAAATAGGAAATAGTGCTACAATGGAAAATGTTTGGTCTCTGTTTGATAATACACTAGAATATATTAAAATGGAATAATTAAGTGAGAGATAATGTAGATGAGATTTTCATGTTTATTGTAAATATTATTTGATCATTCCTGTTTAAGCCCTAAAATAGTTGGTTTATATGAGTGCCAAGTTGGTTGATCTGAGTGCCAAGATAGAAGTATTAAAAAACCTTGTTAAAACAGTTCAGGTCCAGACAGAGGAATCTAAAAAAGAACCAATTTCAACATTGTCTTATAAGGTTACAAAGAAATATCCTAAGGATTTATAATAGCTAATCTTAATATATTCAGTAATGCAGAAATTGCCAAATGATAGACAATATGTAAGAACTGAATGGACTCCTGTTCAAATGTTAGATTTGAAGAGATTCAAGGAAGCAATAATCTGATGTGGCATGCATTCATTCTTTGTAAAGCAGATGCTAAACTCATGGTCAACTTGTAGTAGAATTATTTCTAAAGACTGGACAGATATGGTTACAGTGGTGTGGGAGGCTGGTTCTCAGTTACAATAGAGGACCTGATAGAAGGAAGAGGCTAAGACCATGATCTAAAGGTATTGAAGTCTCCCAAGACTGACATTTTAGGGAGAAAAATTATACTAATATAGAAAGGCAGGCTTTATATTATGACCACACCCTGGCTTTATCCAAAATGGCAGCCTTGAATGCATGTTTATATTATTTCCTTCTCAGATCTCTGAGGAAGATAAAGACTAGATAGTTATAGTTTTCTTAGTTACAGATTTAGAAAGGAAACTCAGTGGGAGGTGTAAATATTAAGAGACATCAAATATAGTTTTCTGTTTGTAATAGAACTTAGATAGAAAATGAATTAGGTACAACACTTTGGACTCACCAAGACAGAATAAATACTAGGGTATTTTCTCTGAATTTGTGAATTGTTAATGGACTGGACATTATTGCTTGCATATATTATATACAGTTTTGTACTAATTATATAAAGTTTTTCTTATATTAGTTATAACCTTTTTTATTTTTGACACAAAAGGTGATATGTAGTGATATATTATTTATTGAATAAAGTTCGTCTGAAAAATCAGAAGACAGAGTCATGCCATATACAGATTTAGCCTTGAAGATCAGGGAGTGGTGATCCATGCATTAATCATAGCACTCAGGAGGCAGAGATCTCTCTGGATCTCTGTGAGTTCAAAGCCAAAAAGAAAGATGTAATAGTGGAACACACCTTTAATTCTAACACTAAGAAATTTGATCAAGAAAGTGAGATAGCTGGGTGGAGAAAGAGGAGGTAGGAGTTTAGCCCTTTGCCTGGGATCCCATTCCCTTTAGGTTGAGAACTCAAAGGTATTTAGTCTGAAATTCAGGTCTGAGGAGTTGGCTAGATGAGAATTGGTTATGGTTTGTTCCTCTGTCTCTCTGATATTTCAGCTTTTTCCCAATATCTGACTCTGGGTTTTTATTGTAATACCAAATGGAATTTGTGCAATGGGGTATATACTCAGGAGTGGTATGTCTGGATCTTGATGTAGATTAATTCTTAGTTTTTGAAAGAACTGCCATATTGATTTCCAAAATGGCTGTATAAGTTTGTACTCCCACAGCAGTGGAAGAGTGTTCTTCTTTCTCCATATCTTTTACAGCATGAGCTATCACTTGTGGTTTTGATCTTAGCCATTTTGACAGATGTAAGATGGAATATCAAAGTTGTTTTGATTTGCATTTCTTTGATGGGTAAGAATATTAAATATTTCTTTAAATATTTCTCAGCCCTTTGAGATTCTTCTGTTGAGAATTCTCTGTTTAGGTCTGTACTTCATTTTTTATTTGGATTATTTAGATTTGTTGAAGTCTAGTTTCTTGAGTTCTTTATATATTCTGTATATTAACTCTTGTTGTATGTGGAATTGGTGATGATCTTTACCATTCTGTAGGCTGCCATTTTGTCCTATTGATGATTTTTTTTTTTTTGCCATGAAGCTTTTCAGTTTTATGAGGTTCTAATTATTAATCGTTGACCTTAGAAACTGCACTATTGGTGTTCTGTTCAGGAAGTTGTCTCCTGTCCCAATGTGTTCAAAGCTATTCCCCATTTTCGTTTCAGTGTACCTGTTTATTATTATTATTATTATTATTATTATTATTATTATTATTTGGTGATTTTACATCATGCACCCCATCAAACTCAGTTATCAGTCTTCTCAGTTTCATACCCACTCTTATGATCTCCCCATTTACCAAAAGCCCATTCATGATGCTCATTTAGTTACTGGAGCATAACTACACTCCCTGTGACCACCTGTTTAAAGAAATCAAGTCCTTCCTTGCCCACACCCCTGCCAGAGGCCATCAATGCAGAAATGAAACACTGTGTCTTTTAGCTGTGTACTAGCCTTGAGCTTTTATATACAATAACATTCTTTTTATTTTATTTTATTTTATTTTTTTTAATGTCCACTAATGAGTGACTTCATCTCCTGCTTCTCTCTTCTCTTTCTGGGTTTGTGACACCTCACTCAGGAGGATATTCTCCAAATCCATCCATTTGCCTGTGAATTTTAGGATATCATTTTTATATTGAGATCTTTGATCTGTTTGGACTTGAGTTTATAGATCTATCATAGTGTCTCAGATTTCCTGGAGGTTTTGTGTTAGACTTCTTTTGATTTAACATTTTCTTTGACCAAGGAATTTATTTCTTTTATTGTATCTTTAGTGTTTGAAATTCTCTCTTTCATTTCTCATATTCTGTTGGTGATGCTTGTGTCTGTAGTTCATGTTATCTTACCCAGATTTTTTATTTCCAGAATTCCCTCAGTTAGTAGCTTATTTATTGCTTCTCTTTTAATTTTCAGGTCTTGAATAGCTTTCTTCATCTGTTCATTTATTTTTCTTGACTTTTTTGGAATTTCTTAAGGGATTTATTGATTTCCTCCATTATATTGTTTTTTATTTTTGATTTCATTAGGGGATTTTTTTCATTTCCGCTTTAAGAATCTTTATTATTTTCACAAAGTTGTTTTTAAGATTGTTTTCTTGTACTTCAGCTGCTTTGGAATGTTCAGGTCTGCCATAGGATAGCTGGAATCTGATATGGTTATATTGCCCTGGCTGTGATTGATTATATTATTTCTCTGGTGTTTAGGCATCTGGGTTTAGGATGATTATGTCTAGGTCCTGATTTCTGAGTTTACCTTTGTTCGATGGGTGGTTTGTTCCTTGACTTCTGTTTAATTTTTGGTCTTTTGGTCTTTGTGGCCTGGACTTCTGGCAGCTAATATGTCCTCTGATTTATTAGGAAGTGTCTGTCCAAGTATAGGGCTAGCTTTCTAGAGGCTAGGTTGGTTTTTTTCTGTAGCAGGAGATCTCTGTTCTTCTGACTGGTGTGGTCTGGGTGCAGAGCCTGGCACAGTGGCAGACAATGAAGATGGAGGAGGGTGTGCACTGTGGAATGGGTCTTTGGGAATAGAAACTAGGGAGTGGGTGTCAGTTCAGCTGGCAGGCAGGTCACTAACCTGTTTTTCTGGCTGGTCTAAGTATGCACTTATGCAGTTTTGTCCTACCTCTTTGACTTAGTAAAAAAGCTTTGCAGTTCATATTATTTTTACTTATTTTGTTTCTTTTATCACGGAGTAGTCTTCTGCTGTGTGACTATATTAAAATTTTTTCTTTCCTTGTTGGACATTCTTGTTTTTGACTATTATGAATAATGTTGCAAAAAAGAATATCTCTGTCTGCACACAATGCTTGTCTTGAACAAATCCCCAGGAGTGGTTTTCTGGCTTCTGTTAGGACTGGATAGGAAATGCTGACACAAGAGTGAAGAGACATCCCTTACTCTGAAGTCTGACTGAAGCCTTTGTCAGGTGAGAATTAGGAATTTCAACACTGGGAATTTGTTTATAGCCTTTTCTCCTCCTACCATAAAACTGTAAGTTCCAATACTCCCCACAGAAAGCCACTGTGCAATACTAGCAGCTCCTGGGTTTTATGTATCATATTTTAATGCTATCTGAGGCACCTCCAGAGACATTTTAAAACCTCATTAATTTAAAAAAAAAGGAGGCTAGGGATAGAGGAGAAACACCTTGAACAATGAAGTCCCCAAAGCTTTCTAAATCCTATGTACAGTCACCAGTAGGACAAGAGCAGCTCTTCTTTGAAAAGCCCACATCCATGTACTTGGGTGCACCTCAATCCTTTCGTGAATGCCTTTTTTTTTCTAGCTTTTGTTAATTCTCAAACTCTGCAGCATTGAGGCTTGTCCTGAAATTCTTTTCTGTTGTGTGTCTAAAACTTGGTTTTACCTGAGTGGCAGTCTCAGACAATTAAGGGAGCTTCTCAGATTGCAGCAGGCAATGACATGGAGTTGTGTCTCCATGGCTACCACTGCTGACACTATGTGTGCCACTGGAAGATCCTACCATACTGTTTGCACTAACTCTCCACTAACAATCCCTCAGAAGACTGGTGGCTGGCTCCTTGTTCTTTCATAGCTTGACAATGATCAGTCTCATCAAGTATCAGCAGTTTCAGTGGGTAAATGTGTATTATAACATTGTGGTTTAAATTTGCACTGTCCTGATGGCTAGTAATGTTGATAATCTTATAATGTGATGATTTTATACCTATATAGGTTCTCTTAGAACCTATAATTTCTTACTAAAAGTGTGACTTTCTGACAAAAAGGAAGATATTCTAAAATTCCCCTTGGACATTGGAATTTTGAGGCAATAAAATCCAAATAGATGGAGTTTTCCTAAGAATCTCATGTGAAATAGAAGAAAAGGACCACAGCCTAGTTGAAGTCCTGGAATTAGATTTTATGCAGTTCTAACAACCTGTCATTGATTTGCAGAAAAGGCTTGATTGAGATAATGATGACTCAGTGATGGGCTGGACCACACTGACTAGACTTACCTGTACACCTCTTATCTCCTTTTCAAACCTCCAAGATACACTTGGTGGCCACTGGGTCACTTTGATCCTCTACTCAGTGGTTCATTTAGTAAATTTCTATTGTCTACTTTTCATTGCTGCATTTTGTTGATTTATTGACATGATAACTTGATAGCCTGGCTAATTAGGGACAATGACACCCGGGCCCTGAGCCTAACAAATATGGTAACAAATTTGGTGAACCAGCTTGGAGAAAAGACTTATGTGTGTGTGTGTGTTTGTGTGTGTGTGTGTGAGAGAGAGAGAGAGAGAGAGAGAGAGAGAGAGAGAGAGAGAGAGAGAGAGAGAGAGAGAGAGAGAGAGAGAGAGAGAGAGAGAGAGAGAGAGAGAGGAAGAGAGAGAGGGAGAAAGAGAGAGTTGTAGGCAGTAAGTTGATCTCAGGTAGAGAGGAAAGATTGAATATTTCCACACCTACTAGAATCACTTTATTTTTAATATCTTCTCAGTTCAGCCGGCATCAACTGCTTTTCCTCTTACCTTGATAATAATGAATGAATATTTGAACTTTGTGTTGAACTTTCATGAAATTCTGACTCTTGAGGAATTTTGTGCAGGACCCTGGTCTATGCCTGTCTTGCACATCAGAAACTGAATGTATTGATGACCATTAGCAGTGTGTGTGTAAGAGGCCTGATGCTTGAGTTTTGTCAGCTCTGTGGATCTGCTATCCTACTGAGTAAAAGAGTCTAACATGACTTTCAAAGTAGAAGGTGGAGTAATGCATATGAGACTTTTTGTGGTTTCCTGTCTTGCTAACTGCTGTTGGTGTCACTGAAGCAGTGTAGGTCCATAAAGGAAAGCTTTTGCCTCCCAGGCAAAGGGATGGAATCTGTTGGTGAGTTCCCCAACTCCATCTCTTTTCCTCATTTGCTTATTCCCAATATAATCAAGAAGAAAACTACTCTCTTTGCTTGCTTGAAAATCCTTCACACAGCTGTGCTCACAGAGGTTGCTGTTGGATTGAAGAAATGTTGAATCTCAGAAGGAGGAAAATGGTGATTATAATGTAATGTTTTAAAATAAGGTTTATAAGATATAATGTTTACCAACATTCTGAATTTATGCAAATAAATGGTTTATGCTATCAGACTTTCAGTATAATTTTGACAAATGATATTTTAAATTTAGATATTTTTCATTACTTTAATAATTAAACATTCAAAAGAGGCTATTGTCTTTAATTTATTATCTAACAAATAAACATAATTTTCTAATTAAAAATACGATGTATTATTATATTCTGCTTCATGTAATATTGGCAAAGTAGATAGTTTTAAAGACATATAGAAAATGGAATACATTTTTATTTTTGGTGGCATGCTAGATTATTAGAATATGTTTTGCTAGAACATATAAAATAGAAACTCACCATTTTTATTGACAATTTTTCCATTAATTTGTATCTTAACTATTTAAAATATAAACCATTTTATTTTAATTCAATATTACTTAAAATCATATAGCCACTCTTAGGTTTGACATTGTAAAAATACATACCATAGTCTCAGCTCAATTATATAAGTTATAAAATTGTTCCATTTTAAGTAAGGAGGAAAACTTCAGAAGTGAAAATAAGCATATTCAATAATAATTTAGGTCACAAAGTTTTAGTCACGTAAAAATAATACTTTTACTGCAATCATAAACTATCTCTAACAATTATTAAACTTCTAAAATGATAAAACAAAGATTTATATAGCAAAACATAAGATATATCTAACATTTTTCCTTACTAAATTCTTTAGTGACATTTTAGAAGTTGACAGAATCTGTCCCCTGGTTAGGTGCTGTGCTTGGATATCAGTTGGCTTTAAACATGGCTCCTAGGACATAGCTCTCTGAAGCAGAGGAGATAATTTTATGCATATCTTATTTTACAAGTGCATATGGCACTGAACCATAAGCTGGGGGCGTGCATTCTGAACTTTGCTGACTGTGAGAACAGATTCACAATGATTCAGTCACAACTTTTGCCAAGACCCACTGACGAGGTGTCCAGAATTAAGGACTGCTGTTACATAGATGTTTCAGGAAAAAAAAAAAAACTAATAATACTTGGGTTTGGGCCTTTTACACTAGTTTTTAGTGTTATAACAAATCAGTTTTTATACATACAGTACTTTTTCTGAGCATATAAATTTTGAAGAAAAATACTCAGGTGAGTTTATACAGGTATACCATGCTTGCAAATAGCCTAGTCCATTGACATGAGTTCTGAGAGTGTAAGATACAACAGTACAAAGACATCAAGTCTGTGGTGCTATTCTACATGTTAACAGTTAGCCTGATGAATGCCTTTTAAGACTCTCACATAATTTAAAAATACTAAAAGAAAAGCATTCAAAGATAAGTGATATGAACATGCATACAGAATATAAAAGTATGTAGATATACAATACTATTCACTGAAAATAATTAAAATATGATAATCACTTAGTTTGCTGCCATTCAATGCCAGAAATACTTTCAAGAGTGAATTGATTAGCTGTTGGTAGTTAATGTAAAAAAATAATTGAAATTTAAATTTTAACAGTCATTTTAGAAATGACAACTTTTAAAAAAATAAGCTCTAAGTTACACTTAAAATAGATTTCAGAGAGAACATAAACTGCTGCTGTCCAGTCATCATCATCATTATCATTATCCAGAAGGAGGCACAGGATAGAGACACAACATACTTTCTTTTTTTTCCTTTTTTAAAATTTATATATTTATTATTTGGTGATTTTACATCATGCACCTCATCAAACTCAGTTATCAGACCTCTCAGATTCATGCCCACAATTATGATCTCTCCATTTAAAAAGGGCCCATTCATGCTGCTCATTTGCTTACTGGAGCATAATTAAACTTCCTGTGGCCAGACCCTTAAAGAAAACAAGTCTTTCCTTACTCCCCTTCACCCTCGCCAGAGGCCATCAGTGCAGAAGTGAGGCATTGTGTCATTTAGCTATGTTCTAGTCTTCAGTTCTTGTGTACAACGATATCTCTCTCTTTATATATATTTTAAAGTCTACTAATGAGTGAGTAAATCTGCTGCTTCTCTTTCTGGAATTGTGATTCCCCCACTCAGGAGAATATTCTCCATATCCATCCATTTGCCTGCAAATTTTAGAGTATCATTTTTCCTTACTGCTGAGTAGTACTCCATTGTGTAGATGTACCACAGCTTGTTAATCCATTCCTCAGTTGAGGGACATTTAGATTGTTTCCAGGTTCTTGCTATTACGAATAATGCTGCTATGAACATAGTTGAGCTAATGCCTTTGGAGTGTGACTGTGCATCTTTAGGGTATACACCCAGAAGTGGTATTACTGGATCTTAAGGGATATTGATTCTCAGTTTTCTGAGAAACTGCCACATTGCATTCCAGAATGGGTGAACAGGTTACATTCCCACCAACAATGGAGGAGGGTTCCCCTTGCTCTGGAACCTCTCCAGCATAGACTGTCATCTGTGTCTTTTATCATAGCCAATCTGACAGGTGTAAGGTGGTATCTCAAGGTTGTTTTGATTTTCATTTCTCTGATGGCTAAAGATGTTGAGCACTTTTTTTTTTTAACCCAAGCTAGAATTTATTTACAAAGCTTGCAGGAAGAGTATGAAGGCAAAAGAGGAAAAGCAATGAGGGGTCTTTGGCTTATAAGGGTGTGAGTGGTGTACAGGTTTTCATGGCCACAGCTGGTCATGCATCTAGATAAAAGAGGTGTACTCCCCACCAGGCATGCTCCCCATCTGTCACGTTCTGGCAGCACTGTGTTGGAATTGTCCATTTGCCAGGCAGCTAGCATTGGCCAGAAATGCTAACGGTTAGTGCCTGCAGGAATCCTAGCATTTAAGAGGCTGAGACAAAAGACTTATGATATAAGACCATCCTGAGCTGTATAAGAAAACCCTGCCCCTAAAGGAAATAAAGAAACAAAATACAGAACAAAAGTATGGCTAAGAAAACAGGAGAAATTTGAGGATTATTTACATGGAATCAATAAACCAGATACACATGAATTTGAAGCTCAGATTTCTGTTTAATATCTACTTTAGTTACCCTTATTTAATTTCTTCTACTTTAGCAACCACGAAGTCATCTTCATCAACCAAAAGCCATCTTTCATGTGGATATTTTACCATCTGGCATTGTCTTTTGAATTTTTCTGGGTAGCTGTTGTTGCCGTTGAGCACTTTTTCAAGTGCCTTTCAGCCATTCATAATTCTGGTGAGAATTCCCTTTTTAGTTCTGAACCCCATTGTTTGATTGGAATATTCAAAGTTTTGGGCTCTAGTTTCTTGAGTTCTCTATATATTTTAGAGATCAGTCCTCTGTCACTTGTAGGGTTGGTGAAAACCTTTTCCCATTCTGTAGCCTGTCATTTTGTCTTATGGACTGTATCCTTGGCTTTACAGAAGCTTCTCAGTTTCAGGAGGTCCCACTTATTGATTGTTGCTCTTACTGTCTATGCTACTGGTATTATATTTAGGAACTGGTCACCTGTGGCAATTTGTTGGAGGGTATTTCCCTCTTTCTTTTGTATCAAGTTCAGAGTGGCTGGGTTTATATTGAGGTCTTTGATCCACTCGGATTTGAGTTTTGTGCAGGCTTGGATCTATTTGCATTTTTCTACACACTACCAACCAGCTATGCCAACACCATTTGTTAAAGATACTATCTTTTTGCCATTGAATATTTTGGGCCTCTTTATAGAAGATCAGGTGTTCATAGGTTTTTTGGGTTAATGTCAGGATCTTCAATTTGATTCCATTGATCCACAAGTCTATTTTTATGCCAGTACCAGGCTGTTATTATTACTGTAGCTCTATAGTATAACTTGAAGGCGGGGATGGTGATGTCTCCTGAAGTTCTCTTGTTGAGTAAAACTGTTTTGGCAATCCTGGCTTTTCTGTTTTGTGTCTGTATAACTTCTGATCATGATCTTCCTTTCATTGTTTCCATTGAATTGTCAGATGTGATTCTGATGGGACTGCCTTTGTAGGTAAGTTGGCCCTTTTGTTTTGCTGCTCTTAAAATTTTTCTTTGTTCTGTATGTTTTGTGACTTGATTATTATGTGGTGAATGGTCTCTTTTGGGGTCAAATCTATTTGGTGTTCTATAAGCTTCTTGTATCTTTATAGGCATTTTCTTCTTTAAGTTAGGAAAATTTTCTTCTATGATTTCATTGAACACATTATCTGTGCCTTTGAGCTGGTATTCTTTTCCTTCTTCTATTCCTATTATTCTTAACTTAGGTCTTTTCATTGTGTCCCAAGTTTCCTGAACATTTTGTGTTATGACTTTTTTGGTTTTCGTGTGTTCTTTGACTGATGAATCTATTTACGCTACTGAGTCTTCCACTCCAGAAATTCTGTCTTCCATCTCTTGGATTCTGGTGGTTATGCTTGTATCTGTAGTTCCAGCTCTTTTCTTCAGATTTTCTATTTCTACTTTTGCCTCATTTTGTGCCTTTTTTATTGCTTCTAATTCACTTCTTTAGTTCCTGAAATGTTTCTTTCTTTCATTTTTTTTTTTGGTTTTCCTTTTCTTAGTTTTCTTTCAAGGTTTTGTTCATCTCTTCCAGTTTTTTGTTTTTATTTTCTTCTATTTCTTTAAGGGAATTTTTTATATCCTCTTTGAAGGCTTCAATAATCTTTATAAAGGTGTTTTTGCTGATGTTTGTAGTATCACAAAGGAGACTCAGAGCCAATTATTGGGGGAAGGCTGCCATTTCAGAGAGAGAGCACCACAGTCAATTCTCACCCAGCAGTCTTGCAACTTCCTCAGGCTTGCTCCTGTTGCTTCTCCTAGTAGGTTCTGTTCTCTCTGAGTTTCTACAAGCCCTTATATACCCTATCTCATCCAGGATTAAAGGAGTGTAACCTTGAACTCAAAGAAAGAGAAGAAATTCTGTCTCTGGAGTTGTGGGATCAAGGATAGAGGTCACCACTCCTGGATCTCCCAGTGCTCCAGTGCTGGGATTAAAGGTGTATGTGACTGAATCAGCTGTTTATCTCTATATTCAAGGTTTAAGAATTTCATGAACTGTCTGCCTAAGATTGTGGGTGCTTTCTCCCCAGTATTCAGGTTTTATTAAATGTGTAACACATATCCACAGATGTTTCCTTCTGTCTCTTCTTCATTGCTCTGTTCAGGTCTTGTAGTTGTAGAACCACCAGTTTCTTCTGCTGTTGCCTTGTTGTTTTTTAAATTGTTATATGTATTCTTGCACTGGCATCTGCCTATGGTTTCGATGATTCACATTTGGTCAGCTCCTACTCAGTTTTCGCTAGAGTGCTTTTTGTGTCTTCTGTCTGTTCTGAGCAAGGGGTCTGTTCGATCTCAGACTCTACTCTTGATAGGGGTTGGTTGGTTGGGGTGTCAGAATTTCAAAGTCCTAAGTCCTTGCCTGATGACACCATTCACCCTGGATACAGGGCTCAGCTAGGCAAGCTAGGGGTCCCTAGAGGAGGCCACTCACAGTTAAAACCTAGGGCCTGTCTGCTGGCAGAGCCTGAGATCAGACCCTTAGGTGTGACCCTGATCCCAGAGAGGAATTCTCTGGATGGGTGGCCCAGGTTTCGAACTCCACTCACCTCTGACTCCCCTCCATCTTACATTATTCTATAGGGCCTGCCTTTATATGTGACTTGACAAATTTTTTTGTAGCCTTTAATAATTTTATATATACATATATATATGTATATATGACTCCTTTACATGATCATTATCTCTCTCCATTGATTTTGAATTTTTTATCTTATTTGTATTATTCTTTAAAAATAGATTTTCTATGCCTTTAGCATTAGTTTTTTTCTTCTTATAATGTCACATATATTTAATTTGGTTTATTTATAGCTGTTAAATAGAGAAGAAATAAACCTAAAGGACAGTGAGCCTTGATGGGGTATAGAGTTTGAGATCAGTCTCATCCAATTTCTGGTTATAGTTTAGTATTTCTTCCTAGGCACTCAGAACCTGTCCTCTTTCAGTGATGTCTTTTGCAAGGTCAAGTCATATATGCTGGCCCCATCAGAGGGCAGTTCTTCAAGGACCAGGCCACTGATGCTATTTGACCTCTGGATGGTCCTTCAAAAGTTGTTCTTGTCTCTTGATGTCCTGTCCAAGGTCAAAGTCATGGTCACAGATGCTCATCCCACCATTGGGTGATCTTTCATGGATAAGTCATAAATGTTAGTCCTATCTCTGAATGACACTTCAGTTATCTGGATGTAAATGCTGGTCTCTTTCCTGTTATAGCTTCCTGGATCCCGCTTGGATCATTAGTTTATGATTCACTGTAGACTCTCTCTGACCAGGTTCCCTCCTAAGTGAACATTCCCCAGTTTCCATTCAGAGTTTCATACACACATTCTAAAGGTACTTTGCCCTCCATGGCACTTACTATTAGTTTTGTGAGAATGTCATTCATCAAGGACCTATTATTATCAAGCTACTGATTCTGGAAAAAGGTCTTTTAAAACTTTTGTCTTTGTATTAGTGGAGTGCCTGGAGGAGGAAAGTTTTCCTGGTATCTCCTGCCACTGCTGCAGACCATGCCTGAGCATTACAACCACCTCTGCTACAGATCATGCATGGGAGTTATAACTCTTTGGTCTTCCACTTGAGTCCAGATGTTTTTACTGTAAACAAAGTTTATACACATGTTCTTGAAATTCCCAGAACATTTCAGGATGACTTTTGGGAAAGGAGTAAGTACATACTTTCTTAGGCCTTATGCATGATGCATTGCTATTTTTAACATTGTTATTTGAAATTATGTACATAGTATAAGGATTAAATTATTAGCCCAGTTTTTGAGAGACCCTTAACCAGACTTCAGAACAAAGTGCTCCTTTACCTTCTTGTTTCATCTTTCTATATTGCCTCACCATCTAAGCTCAGGTTCACAAGACAGGACAAGTTCAGTGTTTGGACTCTGTACTAGTAAAGAACAGAAAGTACTATAGTTGCTTTATTCACACAGAAAGTTTTCTGAACAAATTTACTATATACCACAGGGGAGAGGTACATTGAATCAGAACACTGGAGTCACTGACATATTTTTGGTTGTGAAATATATTTCTTAATTTCTTTAATTTGGAGTTACAGGGTTAAAGCAGATTTCTACATCTGTCTGTGTGTGAAAAATAAACTGAAAACAAGTATCTTAGGCATCATATTCAGGGAAAACAGATACATCAGCCCTATTCAAACACTACCAAGTGATTCAGCATTCAAATATTTCTGTGGCCTGCAGGCTTTCATTTACATTCTGTCTGCTTTCTCTTATTTATTTATTACTGAGTTCAGCCCACTATAGATACATTTTCCAGCTTAGAAATCTATCATTTATATTTTAAAATTAAGTCAAATTACTTAAATTGACAAATAAATTGTATTTACTTACCATGGACAGAATGAGGTAAACCAGATGTCTTTTCTGTAATGCCTCAGTGAAGCCATGTAGCATATACATTCCATCATGTATTTATATTTTAAAAATGACAACATGTAAAATCTGTCTTTTTACAGATTATAATACAAAACACATTGTGATTAATTATAGTTACCATATTGTATAATAGAGCTTTTTTCTAGTTTTCTTCCCTGTTGATCTAAAATTTATATTCTGTGAAGAACAGTTCAGAATTCCCTATTCTACTACGTCCAACCTTATTCCTCTTTGCTCTGAGTTCAACCATTTTTGGATTTCACAATTAAGTAAGATCACTGGAGTAGCTTTGTTTATTTAACATTGTACAATACTTTTCACATCTCTCACAATGTTAGCTCTTTCCTCACTTATTGTTTTAAACCTCATTGTGTATGCTCATTGTATATATGGTGCTATGCTGCAAAGGATCTTTTCATATAAATGAGTGTTGTCCACTAACCATATTAC
Source organism: Sigmodon hispidus (assembly GCA_004025045.1). Classification (NCBI taxonomy): domain Eukaryota; kingdom Metazoa; phylum Chordata; class Mammalia; order Rodentia; family Cricetidae; genus Sigmodon; species Sigmodon hispidus. The sequence goes on along the minus strand of PVIH01017414.1, from coordinate 1,166 downwards.
CTTATAATTCCTCTTTCTTTCCATTAGTCCTCTTTGTGTCCTTAGACTGTTTGCTTTTACTTTCATTTCATATATTCATAGATGATGTTATGTGACTATCTAGAAATCATAAATGACAAAAAATACATAACATTTAGCTCAATTCAGTTAACATGATTATCTCTAGAAGTGTGCATTTTACTGCAAATCTTTTTTTTTTTATTTTTTTCCTTCTTTATTTTTTATTTATCAAAAAAACAGTAAAAAGAATTTAAAAATGTGGAAGAGTTAACAATAACTATACAGAGGATAATAATAATAAGCATGACTTATCAAGGGTGGAAATGCAAACAAGATTGCTACACATATATTTACTTTGTGTTCAGTTTTCCCTCTGAATTTTTTTCCCATCCCTGTATATCTTTATTCAAGGTCTCTTTGCCCTCCCACCACATCTGGTCATTTTTCTTCTCTGCAACTCCCCATCCCCTCCCTTGGCAGGGAGCAGACAGTCCTATGGTTCCACTGACCCAATAATGCTTGGATCAGTCTTCACTCCTGGCCAAATCCAGTTTTGTCCCCCCTCCCTCAAGAGTGAGTCAGGTGTTCCTATAGATGGACTGGGGTTTGAAGGTCAGTCCAGGGTGTTTCTGATCCCAAGATGTTCAGTGGTTGTGGTTTGCTGCTTGGGCATGTTTGGCTTTTTTTCCTGTTTGTTTGTTTAGAGACCACTAGTGAGTGAGTACATCCCCTGCTTATCTCTCTGAGTTTGTGATACTTTGCTCAGGAGGATATTCTCCAAATACATCCATTTGCCTGTGAATTTTAGGATATCATTTTTTCTTACTGCTGAGTAGTATTCCATTGTGTAGATGTACCACAGTTTGTTAATCCATTCTTCAGTTGAGGGACATTTAGGTTGTTTCCAGGTTCTTGCTATTACAAATAATGCTGCTATGAACATAGTTGAGCTAATACCTTTGGAGTATGAATGTGCCTCTTTAGGGTATACACCCAGAAGTGGTATTGCTAGGTCCTTGGGGAGATTGATTCTCAATTTTCTGAGAAACCTCCATATTGTATTCCAAAGTGGCTGAACAAGCTTACAATCCCACCAACAATGGAGGAGTGTTCCCCTTGCTCCGCATCCTCTCCAGCATAGGCTGTCATCTGTGCCTTTTATCTTA